>BMAW01107049.1:0-23564 GCA_019974015.1 Nephila pilipes
AGAAACACAAGCATTAAAATATTCACACAAATTATAAAAAAAAAAAAAGTTACATCAGGATTCTTCCAGCTACTGTACAAGTTTCCAGTTCTTTGAAATTTGCAGTGAGCATAATTATGTTATAATGTCTCATTGAAATTGTATACAACTATTCATATGAATCTTATTTTTATCATTTTTTTTTATAATGGGGAGCATCAAAATATTGATTGTAATGTAATTTATATATACATATATTTGTTTTGAATTGGAAGCCATAATCATGGATATTTTTTGTGATGCACCAATTGTAAATAGAGAGCCACAAAAATGTCTTATGAAAAAATGACCTCAATGTTTTAAAGCATAAAGAATGACTCGCAATGGAATTTTCTTACAATTTTAGAAAATTTTATCGTAATTTTAAGCTTTTCCTCGGATAGAAATTGATTCTAATTAATTATATCCTTTTTCAATACTGTTTGTATTCTGTTTCGTATTTTGCTTAAATGTCACTCAGTCATTTTAGTTAATGTCTGAAAATTATGGCTAGCTTGTAAGCATATTTATACAGCTGTCGAAATTCGCTTGATTTAGGGTAATACAAAATATTTCAATGACTAACAAGATAACGTAAATTAACGTAATACATGCAACTGTATTATCTTCTTTATATTTTCAATTTTCCTAGAAAAATCACTTTTAATAAGACGTCGTCTGAAATAAAATAGCAATTCAGGATATGATAAAAGAAAGTTTACTCTTTTTGAATCTTTGTTGGTTTCTGTGTAATTTCCCCCTTATTCATCTTAAAATTATGTATTAAAACTCAAATAAATTATCAAATAAAGATTTGTAACCATAGGGTAAGGAGCTCTCTAACTGGTCTGATTTATAAGACATCATATAATGAAAGGTGAGGAAAAAAACGTTTTTTGAAACATTGAATTTTTAAGAAATCAAACAGTATATATTTTCAAAGCATATATATTTCAAAATTATGTCAATACTTTACTAAGTAAAAAAAAAACAAAATATTTTTAAATAATCAGTAGCAAGCAACAAAAAAATTAATAAATTCAGACTAAAATTACTTATGAAACGGCAATATCTCGATGCATAATTTAAAAAAAAAAAAAAAAAAATAGAATTTAAAAAGATTCATTCCATATCCTTTAAGGTATACGTCTACCTTCGAAACACTGTTTCTGAAAAAAAAAATAGAAGTTTTTGAGAAACACTTATGTTTACACTTAGTTACAATAGTCTATAAAGTTTTAAATTTAAAATAAATTTCATAAGCCTTTTTTTTTTCTTATTTTTCAAAATTTAGCGATATTTGATTCAATTTCAGTAAAAATTGACATTTACACTAAATTTCATATAACAAATTCTAATTATTTACTTCCCTTTTTGCTTGAGAAATATAATGTAATATCGATATATGTTGGATATCAATGCATATTTGCTTTCCCTACTCCCAACATAAATAGATTGCGTCGCGCCATGTAAGCTCTGGCTGCGCATATGCGCAATGGATAGCGAAGTTCTCTCCTATTAATTAATACGTCAATATGATTTCTGATGCTGTTGAATCTCCAAGCGTGAAACTCACGCTGCCGCTCACTCTTTCATAAATGTCTTCGTGTAAATAAAATATCATTTCGTAACTGTGCCATAGTTCTCATTGCGTTTACTTCCTACAATGGTTATGGGCCCAGGAACTGAAACGAATAACCATTAGCAATGCACATTACAAAAGAATCTAAATGAAACAACTCTTCAAACTAAAGAGCTACGTATCCCTGATAAAAAAAAAAAGCTGAAATCATAGCACAACTCCACTCTATAGAGAAACTGAACAAGGATAACTATGACACCTGGAAGTTAGAAATCGAACAGTCTTGATAAAAAACACCACTGGGATTATGTCAACGGCAACGAAGCTAAGCCTAACGAAGGTGCCTAGCCCGACGCCAATGATTAGAGATGGACTGAAACTGATCGAAAAGCTCGCGCCAACATTATATTGTATCAGCCCAAATGAACTTTTACATATTAGATATTGCACAACTTCCAATGAAGTTTGGAACAAAATAAAGGCTGTATTCGATTTTAAGGTACCAGCCAAAAAGGCTTCATTTTTCAAACAACTATTGTTCCGGAAAATGACCGACTCAGAAACAATGTCACATAATCTTAAGGAAATTTTCAAAACAGTAGATAAGCTGAAAGAAATACAGCTGGATATTGCCGATGATCTCTTATTCATTTTAATTCTATCCATCTGTCCGGACCATTCGAAACTGTCCAATGTGCCATTGAATCCAGAGACGGACTGCCTAATTCTGTAATTCTCAAAATAAAATTGGTGGAAAAATTTGAAACAAGAAAAGGAAAGAAAATTCCTGCATCGCAGTGTGTTCTTTACTCTGCTGCAACAAAGGAGAAGCAGTATTGAAAAATGAACTCAGAACTGGAATACAAACCAAAACAAAGCAGCGAATCAGAACTCTTTTAGAATTCTGAAATGTAATTACTGCTCAAATTATGGACATAAATCATCCGAATGTCGCAAGAAAATAATCGACAGAAAACACGCATCTCCAAATCACAACTCGTCCGTTTTAGTGAAATCTGGTGAATATATATCGTCAGCTATGTGCTATAATAAAGACCAGAATGAAAGAAATTCAACCACCTGGTGTTTAGAAATGGAGCCCCCCCCTCATATGTGCAACGATGAAAAGATATTCAACGAAATAAATAAAGAAACAAACTGTTTCATAAAATTAACTGTCGATAAAGCTACTGAAATTACCAGCAAAGGTTCGGTTAGCATAACAGTTCAAAATGCTCAGCTCTCCAGTACAATTCTTTTGAAGAATGTTTTATGTGTGCCGGAATTAAAATGCAACTTAATATCAACATCTAAGGCCACAATGAACAATAGATCCGTCCTTTTTTCCGAAAAAGAAGCAAAAGTAATTGAAGCAAATGGAACTGTTCTGATCACAGCGATCTGCAAAGGAGAATTACACTACATAAAACCGAAAATTGAAACACAAATATCGTCACCGAATTTCAAAAATGGCAAAAGAAGTTTGGACATTTAATTGAAAGCGATCTAAGGAAATTAAAGATTGAAGGAATGGTACGAGGATTACATTTTGATATATAAAATTCCGTTAAGGACTGTAAAACCTGCATCAAGTCAAAACAGACTGTTGCCACTTTTTCAAAAGAATCTAAATTCAAAAGTAAAACTCTTTTTGAGCTTGTAAATTCGGAAGTCTTTGGAGCTATGCGAATACCGTCACTAGCAATTTCATATTATTTTGTTACTTTCATTGCTGATAAATCAAGATATGTAATAATAAATTTCTTGAAAACTAAAGATGAAGTGAAAAAGAGCCGTTATAAACTATAAAGATTTAGTTGAAAATCAAACAGGGAAGAAAATTAAAACACTACGGACCAATAATGGATTAAAATATTGCGGATCAGAATTCGAAACTTTTCTTAAAGAACTAGGCATCCGAAGAGAAAAATCTACTGTTATGACCCCTCAACGAAAAGGAGTTGGAGAAAGAGGAAATCATACTGTAGTTGAAATGGCCACATATCTCTTCATCCAATCTGGATTAAATTCTAACTTCTGGGCCGAAGCAATTAATTGTTCTATTTACATTCGTAAACACTCGCCTAGCAAGTGCTTTGATAATTCAACTCCATTTGGAATCTTTTTGGGCATCAGGCCAAGTGTGTCACACTTTAAAGTGTTAAGACATAAAGCATACGTGTTGAATAAACGACTGAAAGGCAATTTTGAATCTAGATCGAAAGAACATATCTTCATCAGATATTCAACAGAATCGAAAGCATAACGGCTGTTTGAGAAGAAAAAAGAAATATAATAGCAAGACGAGAAGTGAGATTTATGGACGAATTTGAAAACCATCTGTAAGCGTCAAAAAGAAATTCATTACCCTGCCTGAAGAAAAGCAAAATTCTACTCTCAACGAGGATTCGTCACCTGACCTTGACGATGTAACGAAAAGAGAAGCAACGTCATCGGACTCCTAAACAGAAACCGAATTTTCAAATAGCGGTGACGTCATCCCTCCGGGTAGAAGCGTTAGTCACCACTCTTCAGGAAGGCCTAGGATTTTAAGAACAGGCAAAAGAGGTCGTCCAAGAAAGGAAAATGGACATGTTTCCACGGATTGTTTTGAAACAGGGCTGAGCGTTCAAGAGGCTCTGGCAGGACCGAACAAAATAGCTTTTAAGTATGCTATGAAAGAATTACATGTTACATTAATTAAAGAACATGCATGGACATTAGTTTTAAGACCCAAGGATAAAAAGGGTATAGGATCAAAATGGGCTCTATAAACAAAGTTCAAAGAAGATTTAACAGTTAAAAAATTAAAAGCAAGAATTGTTGCTAAAGGATGTTCTTAAAAACCTGGAATAGATTTTAACGAGAATTTTTCTCCAGTTGTAAGATTAAATTACACCTGAACAGTTATTGCTTACGCAGTTGAAAACACCCTCACTGGATATCGATTAGACTTTGTGATGGCATATGTAAGAGGAAATCTGAATGAAAAAATGTTTTCCAGAAGACCAGTCTTATGGAAAACCAGATGAATTTCGTGTTTCTCCTGATAAAGATCAAGTTTGTTTACTAAACTGTTCTCTTTATGGTCTGAAATAATCAGGGAGACAATGGTACAACAAATTGAAAACTAAACTCAAATCTCTTGGATTTAAATTGCTAAATGCTGACAAATATGTTTATCATATGAATTCATCATCTGCTGAAGAAATCATCATTGTATATGTTGATGATTTAATGGTGTTTACCAGCAGCGAAAACGTTTATGAAAATATTTATGGTGAGTTAGCAAAAACTTTCAAAATGAAAGACTTTGGAATATTGCATTATTGCTTAGGAATTGAATTCAAGATAAAAACTGTTTAACAATATCCTATTCTAAGTACATTGATGATATCTTGCAAAAGTACAAAATGCATGATGTAAAAACTGTTGCAACTCCCATGAAAACAAGCATTAAATTAACCAAAGAGATGTTTCCACAGAATGAAGCAGAAAAATCGGAAATGTAAAATTTACCATTCCGATCTTTAATTGGATCTCTAATCTATATGTCTGTTGCCACAAGACCAGACATTACTTACGCTGTGAATTTTCTAAGTTTAACAACAATCCAGAGAAAACACATTGTATAGTAGCTAAAAGAATCCTGAGTTACTTGAAAGGAATTAAATATCAAGAATTAATTTTAAAAAAAGTTCATTTGGCTTAATTTTTATTTTTTGCACAGAAATAATATAGTCACTATAATTATATATATATGGTGGGCTTCGAATACTAAAACTATACTGAGCTAAAACAGGTACACTGCTTTTAAAATTACATATCAAACATATGTTAATTGATCTCACATATTTCAAATAACTAGTTTCTGCAACCCTTTGATGTAAACGCACTACCTAGCAGCCGTTGGAAGAATAAGGACGGATAGACTGCCAATAACCTAGACTCTATATTATGAATTAACTATAAGTATAATGAGCCCCTCCCCTGAAAGTTGTGTAATTGTGTATTATTTTATAAATTCTTATGTGCTCGTACCATTGGTTTTGTAATTAATTACTATATTCTATAATTGATACGTAAGAAACGTAAGTAAATCAAGTAAGATTTCCTCTTTATTTACATTAAATTTTTTTTGTATCAATGTAAACCCAACTGAATTATAAATTTGGCACCCATGGTTATAGTTCTTTTTTATTTTAAGGAAAAGAAAAATCAGACCAATAGCATTCTGCAAATCTTAAATAAATAAATAAAATCTTCTAAATATATATCGTATTACACAATAGAAATAATTTTTTTAAATCAGATTTTATATTATTTTCAATAGTTGCGCTGAATGAAAATTTGAGACATAATTTATGATATAATTTTCTTTCTAAGAAAAGTTAACACTACGAATTTATCGGTTGATTTCTTAAATTTTATCTAATTTTGGGGATTTTTATGAAATTTTAAAACCTTTTGAATTGTGATACATTTGAATCATACATTTGTTAATTCATTTTTAGATCTGAATAACACTGAAAGAACATTTTTATGTTCCTGTTTCACTGAATTGTAAGGATTGAATAATAATTAAAAGAATATTTTATATCCCTTGTTATTTAAATTTTAGAGACAGATCATATCTGAGCTTGGTGTTTACATAGAATCGTAAAATACTTTTTCATATAAATAGAATTTCACTCTGAAAATTTATGTAATTTAATTGTAGTTATATTTTAAATATTATCATTTGTTAAAATTTCAATTTACTCAAAATTAAATAAACCCATTTTAAATCGTAATTATGTTGACTTTTAACAAAAATAAATTGTATTATATGAGGAGTTTGAATGGTTTGAATGATGTTTTATTCAAATTATATTTGCTTTCCTTTAAAATATAAGGGAACTTTATTCGAATTTCAAATTACAATGCAATAATTAAAATTCACAAAAGTACCAATAATATTTTAAAATAATGCTTCCAATCAATGAAATCTATTTGTATCTGTGAATATATTCACAACCATGAACATTATTCAGCATTTTAGGTTTCAGAATGTTCTTTGTGTGTCTGGAACTTATATGAATATATTGTTTAAGTATGTATTCAATGAGTACAAAAAATAGCAAGTTCTCACACGCATGTTTCATTCTTTGAAACAGAGAAAATAAATCATGTCGAATTTAATGAATAAGAGTACAATGGATATAAACAATTTGGGACGTTCCTTTAAATGCATTGAATCATTTGTGTAATGTATTAATGCTAAGCTGAGTCATTATAATGTATTGTGTAAATACTCTTTATTCTTTATTCGAATATCTAGATTGCAGATTGGGTATCATTACAACAAAAAAATAAACACTTGAATCATATAAAATATTTTATCACTTGAATGTTTATATTTAAATAATAAAAAAGTAAATGAAGAGGAAATAGAAAACAGTATGAATAATTACTTTCTTTTCTTATAAAGGCAAATGAATCTTTTTTTTTTCATTTTTGAAGGATTACATTGAATGAAAGGTAGAAACACATTTTCCATGCTATGGTTGAAAAATTTTAATTTTATAATGAATAACAGTTGAATATAATTTACTAATACAATTCCTTCATCTAATTAGAAAACAAATGAACACAAGAGCAAGAATATTGGAAGAATTGTTGTTTAAATAGTTGTGCATCGAAATATGCATTTTTAATATGATACATGGTTTACAAATAAAGAATAGCATTTTTTACAAACGCTTGCTTTTCGTAAAAACAAATCCCAGATCCCCAGGGGGACTAAATAAATTGGTTTTAATAACAAGCCGTCCTGTTAAACTTCTAATGCATTGGCGAAATCAATGTTCAATACTACCAATTAAGTTATTGAATATCGGAATCAAAGGCGAAACGCATACATAGAGCAATACACGTTCGAACTCTCTTAACGATTTCAGAAAAGGTCTTAAACGGTGGAGAATGCCAAAGTATTCCTAAATGTACTATATTGGACTAAGGACCAGAAATCAAGCTGTCATGTCCAGAAATCAAGGACCAGAAATCAAGCTGTCAAGCTCCACGCCATTACTCTTAAACTATTCAACAGCAATCCTTCATTAGGATGAGTTCCTCACCAGCATATTATGCGACATATGCAGCAAGAATCTAGTTGTAATATTTCGTACTAGTAAGAGTTCCTCAATGGAGTGTATGAAGTTTAATGTGAATGTTTGGAGAGATCGCAGCTGATTCTTTGAATCCGTTTCCTCTGCAACTGATAGTTTATACAATGTTACTTTGTAAGTATCTGATGCCTTGTACTTTCTAGATAAGCACACGATCTAAGTTCCTGTCCATATGAAACAGGCATTCGAATGTGAAAAGAAAATTTTCCCAATTAGGTTTGGTTCAAGTAACGCTTCTTCCTTATATAAACGAATAGTTTTGTATCGTGAATTTAGAGGGATACACTTTACAGGTTGACTTGTATAAATTCCTGGATATTGAAGATTTCGGATTAACACAATAGTAGATATTGTAGTAGTGGTTTACTTGATTGATTGCTTAGTAACGTCATACTTAGAAGAAACACGAGGGCCATTGGCAAAATACCCAAGAGGATAGAGCTCACCCAACAGGACTTAAAGCTTCAAGCTGGCCATCCAGGAGACAATTATCCCTTATTGTCAAAGGAAGACATTCAACAAGAAAGAATAAGTAGGTACAAAAACCTGGCCATTGGTGACATACTTCTTATTTTTGAACTTTGGTCATGTGACTAGGATGACATTTGAATTGGCACTTCCCTCTTCAAGCTTTCATTCCCCAACAAAAGAAGGACAAGGGACTTCAAAAGGTTTTACGTGTATCATCCCCGTTACACAGTAGATGTAGTAATTGTAGAAGTACACATCGTTTTTGCTGCAAAATGATGTGATCTGAGTTAAAGAACAGTAGTGTACCTCCTCCTTTTTGCCCAAAGAGCTAGGAAATGATATGGAGTTGGCATATTGTTCACGTGTGGTACGTAACAAATCGTCCTAGAATTGAAATAATTAGCTGCATCAGCTTAATACTGTCAGAAGTTTTCTACCAGAAATAATTAACAAGATAATTTGATCAATAATTGAAAATCAATACCTAATAATTTCGATTGATTGACTATTGAAGTTCTATTGATTTGCTGATTGCTGTATAAATACTTCAATTTTTTAAGGAACACTGGTATATCTAACTATCTCATAATGTTTAATTTAAGTTATTTGAGGTAATTCATAAAACACACATTTGTTACGTTTATGTTTTTTTTTTGTTTTTGTTTTAAGAATTATGATCAAAAAGTCTAATTGTATCTTAAATTTGTAGTTCAGTGTACTTGTACGAAAATTATAATATCCATAAAATTATGTCATCTACGTATGAATAGAAAAATTCATGTAATGAAAGATAGTTTAATAATAAACACCTATTTTTCTATTTGATTTAAAATGAAAATATAAAAAAAAAAAGATAAATCAATGGAAAGAAAAAATTTCTAGAACTCATATATGTAAAATGCAATTTAAGTACATAAAAATTCTAATATAAATGAATCTGAATATTGACTCTTAACTTATCAAAAATACAATTGAACAATATTTAAAAGGTTTATATTTCTTTAACACATACATTTTCATACACTTAATCAAATTTTACGTGGACGAGAAAGATGTAGACAGGAACACAGATGAAGTATACCAAAGTAGTTCAAGGAGAATAATAGAGTACTAAATTAAAAATGAATTGAAGCATATAAATTAAGAAGTACGGTTTTCCTTTATCGCTAATATAAGCATATAAATATGCTGTTCCAGAACATGCAAATAAAAAGAATTTCAGAAGTAATACCAGAAATTGAAAATAAAGGAAACATAAAATTCTGGAAGTAATAAATAAAATTTTCACATAATGTCAGAAAATAATATAATTGTTTTCATTATTTAGAACTCCTTATTTTTAAAAATATTTTGAGATTTATATATTATTATGAAATATAAAAATTAAATAATTACTTAAATTTTCAGATTTTATTTTAATACCTAATGAATTAAACTGAAGCGTCAGAATTCATATGAACCTCCTAACATCTAATGGGACTTTAATTTGCTCATCAAACTACAGAACACGATATTGCATGGGCTCAAAAAGTAGTAGAAAGTTCTGTTAAGAAATATCCAGGTTTCTCCTTAATTTCAATAATATTTCAAGCGTACGATTTTGTGTACGAGCTGCCCTTTGAATCATATACCATATGTGTATAATGGGATTCATGTGGATGATTTAAGTGGCCAAATAACTGACAGGAATTGTTCACAATGTTTCTCAAGCCAATCGTGAATGAATTTGTCCCAGTGACATGGTGCATTTTCCTCCTGGAAATCTCCATCATTGTTTGGGTAAATTAAGTCTATGAATGGCTGCAAAGCATTTCTATGTAGCGAACATAACCATTTTCAATCTATGATTCTGTTCAGTTTCACAGGAAGATTGAACCTATGACATGTTTAAACAGTCTTATTCTCTCTTGGGATCAGCGCTATATTCGAACCTTACCATTAGCTCTTATCAACTTGAATCATGACTCAACTGATAATGTTTTCCTGCCATCTAAGGTCCCCACAAATATGGTTACAAGACCAGAAGAGGCACGATATCTAATAGAGTGATATTGTAAAGAAATTCGAATCGGTCTTATACTGTCATATTTCATTAACACCAAATGTCCTTACAACCTCCTCATGGGCACGTCTGTTGTGCATCTCACGTCCTATATAAATGGTATTTGAACCAGAGTTCCTTGTAGGGAAACAGTGGTTATTCTACTCAGACGTGTTGGTTTTCACCGTTGAGTAAACATTATCAGCCACTACATTGTCCATAATGTAAGGTAATACATGGAATTGTATATCATCTGCATACTCTTGATTATGTAGATCAATAAGCATTGAAAGCTATAACAATTTTCAAATGATTGAATGTAGAAGTAACTAGATTCTGTATTTAAAGTTTTTGTTTAGCAATTCCCATCTTTTTGACGAAATTATATCAGTAGAAAGTCCTGTTATTATTACATGAATAACTTGAGTAGAAATGAAAGCCCTGACAATGTATTTCCCATTTATACTTTTCTTATGAAATGTTATTATTACCTGGTTATTTGCGTATTGTTATCTCATGAGTTTTGTCCTTCAGTGTATAGTGACAATTGTATCAAAAAAATTAAAGTAATTAAATCTTCTGAATTTTTTTCCTATTGTTTTCTGTCTCTTGTAAAGTGATTAACGAAGAACTACATATCTGTAAAATTTACTGAATGTGTCATTATAAAGAAAAAACTGTTTTCATGCATTATTAACACTTATTATTGTGAGTATATTAATAATATTATAATATTACTACACTATAATATTTTTACTGTACTATAATATTATTATACTGCAATATTTTTACTGTACTATAATATTACTATACTATAATATTTATACGAGACTATATTATACAAGTATACATACGAGACTCGTATAAAAATTAAGAATTATTAAAAATACATACTCGTATTTTTAATATGAAAAACACTTCCGTAATTAAGACATAATTTTTTTAATATTTTCACATTTATTTCAATTCACTGGATGGTTATATTATAATGTAATGTCCTATTTACTTGTTCTGTGTCTATTATACCAAAATAATAAAATTTTCTTTAAAAAGGGGTTAAATTTTCAGAAAATTTAAATTTATAGATGAGTCTTAAGTTACACGAACAAGAGGATTTGTGTTTTAATAAAACTATTTGAAGTTAATGAATATTTATCTAAATATAACATCATCTCTAGTTTAGATTTGATTTCATGCTAAACTACAAATGTTATGATATCAGAAAAAGGATAATTCCTAAAAACGTAAAAGTAATTTTCGCTTTATATCCATTAAAAATATGAACCTAAATTTTCCATAAGCGTTACCATTGTTAAATATATTAGATGTTTGTTGTATTGCATCCGCTTCCAGTTTTGCATTGAAACGTACTAAATGCAATAAAAAGAATGATATACAATAACTATTTTATTTAAGATATGATTTGCAGTGACTCACGCTCTCCATTCAATCTATAGTTGTTACTAATCTATGCGCCATGTATGGCGTTGACTAATTGGCATATTTCACTAATCATTTTCAGTTAAATTACATAATAAATAAAATTAATAAATTAAATTAACTATGATGCATGTTGCAAAGTATTTACTCTTGCTCTTTGTTGACTTCCACTTATAAAAATCTTCGTAAAACTAAATATAGCAATGCTGTTTGATCAAACAAATTCAGGATCATGACTGCGCCTTATAAGCGATTTTATCGGATTTCTAAGCGTCGATATAATTTTGACAAAGGTATCAAACATAAAAAAAAATTGTATGAGATTTAAATTATTAAATCATGGGTTTATAAATATTCTGAGCCTGTGTAAGTGATATAAATATCCAACACAGTATTTCCTTACAATTAGAAAATTAAATTTTAATATTAAATATTTATATAATTGAATATTCTTATATTATTTAAATACACCACGATACAAAATTAATACCGTATTATTAAAGTTGAGACAAATTGGAATAAACTATTCTAGTCATATGTTTACACCAATTAGTCTCTGTAGCATTTGAGGAACACCTGGTGTGTCATACATTTAAATGGTTAGCTTTATTAATTTCATTAGCTACTTAGCAGCTGTCTTACAAGGTTCCGTAACTTGAGCAATTTTCTTCATCGCTGTACCAATTTGATTTGAATTATTAGAACTTTGTAAACTTCTTAGCTTATTAAAAATAAAATTTTGTAACTTGATATTAACATTACTAACATTTACTATTTGGTATATTTCAAATTTTCTACCTATACAGCTTTGAACTACACCAATTTTCAAACAATTGCTAATAGAATTTCCAATAAGAGTATAAATGGAATATTTCTTGCGCCTCCTGTTGTTCATTTGAATATTAAATACTAAGTATGATAACAAATTAATAATGAAAAGAACAAAATTGAATTTCTCGTGAATTAAATAATTTTGCCAGAAAATTTTTGAACCACTCAAAATTGAAATATTCGAAATAAAATATAGAATTTGCAGAACTTCAATAAAAAAAAGCCAAAAGTTAAATTTACAGACTTTAAAATTATGTAAAGTCTGAAAGTAATTAATACACTGGAGCTGCAAACGAAACTTGAGTTGTCGAAACAGCTTTGATCAATACTTCTGAATGGTTATACAAAATGTCGATATTGATTACAACCTTGTGCCACGTACTAAAATTAAGTACCGAAACAAACCATAAAACGAACTTTATGTTTGGTCAGATACATAAAAGACCTTCTAAGTAAGCAATAAACAGATGTGTTAACCTGCTGTAAAAAATACAGTCAGTTTATTCTAAATGGGTTTTTTTGTAATTTAATCTCTAAAGGGAAAAATTGCACTGTAATTATTGTATTGTAGTTCCGGGAAAAAGGATTTAAGTTCTTAAAATGGGAATTCATAAAGGAATTTCAATAATACAGCTTGCTTCAGAAAATATAAGGAATATTTTAGTCTTAATAAGAGCACAAACAATTCCAATAAAAAAATGCATTGTTTAAAATGAGACGCAAAAGTGCTAGAAATTTTCAAAGCGACAATAAAACACAATTTCACTAGATTTAATACAAGTATTTCAGATGTTATTTATCACAAAGAACAAAATCTTGCATACAAATGTAACCTGGAGGAAATCATTAGAAATTCTTGAGTGAACTGCATCAGATCGGTAAGCAGGAAAGGGAGGTGGAGAATATCGTTTGATGCAAGAGTGCAAATGTTTACAGATTAGGCAGTCACTTGTGTTTAAAATACTCACAGTGGAATCGTATTGCATCTAAGATACTTCCGTGTTCAGCTCTGTAAATAAAAAGCATTTTTTTCTAATATTACTGAAGTGCACCATGGTCCTGTACGTTACATATGTCAGAACTGTTGCACGTTGGAGTAACTTCACATGGCTGGCGTTAATTCCTGTTATTCATTACAAAACTTATTTCTTTATTTTTACTTCTTCCCAAGCTTCCATTTGCATGCATTAAGGTTTTTCCCTAATAATTTGGTATTGGAATGATATATTAATGTTTGCTGAATGGCCTCTTAATGCTATGCGAAGGCGTTTCATTTCAGACCTTGTATTTCTTGATGAAAATTGTTCGTATTGTGTAGTATCACTTAATAAAATTTACCAATCTTTTCTGAATCCTCCGGTACATAGAACAGGGCTTATAATCGAACAGCTTAAGAATGTATGAAAAGTAATGCATAAGAAAAATAAAATATTTTTTTATTAAATATTGCGTAATTTTATATATATATATATACATATATCTGTGTGTGTGTGCAATGTTCGGGTATTCATATTGATGAGCACTTTGATTTATTTGAAGCTATTTATTCTTATATACAGTGATTAATATATACAGACACTTAAGTATGAAATTAAGAAAAGAGTAAGTAAAATATCTACAAGTTCATTTCAATCAGAAGATTGTGCTCCGTGCACTTATTCCGTAAAGGCTTATAGTCATGAAATCACAGAAACTCCGTGTGTCTACTCCGGTTCCGTAATGGCGTTTTCTGCACCAAACGACTCCTCCCGTCTAGTGGAATGTTGCTATGTCAGTAACAACGCCATCTAGTGGTGAGACGTTCTATGGCAGCGTTCTGGACGACAAGTCAAGTTCCGTTTCCACTTTCATATATATATATATATATGGAATGATTTAACTTTAATTTAATAATTTCTCAATAGTAATTTAATTTTCTATTCTATCCAATTACATAATTCGAAAGTAAAGGGTTCATTCTTTTTCTCGATTCGATCCCATTTCAAATTATCCTTTTTTTTATGAGATCACGTGCTCATAAAACAAGTTAAATTCGCGCTCCCAAGATCATAAATCTACCAAAATGACCCCTTATACTCCTTTTCTATTTTAACATTCCCTCAGAATTTTTAATCCTGCACTAAGTGTTATATGACGTTTTTTTTGAAAGATCCCTGCTATATAATGAAAAACACAATGACATTCTCTTACTCTCTTATTCTCTCAACACTTGCTCTTACACTCCTCTGATGATCATATGAGATTTTTATTGTGTTTTCGTTTTTGGTGGCCGAAGCCGGATTAAAATTTGCTACAATCAATTAAAGATATTTTTGGCCATATAATCAGACTGATTAATTGATGTTGAACAAATATTTAAGTAAATACATTTTATTAGCCCACAAGATAAGAGTTCCGCGCTGGTGGAAACTTTAAATTAATATTTGGTTAACATATGAGAGAGGAGAAGGACCTTGAAAGTTTTTTACTGAATGGACGTTGATAAGCTGGCTGGAGTCTATGGATCCATTACGAATGACACATAACCACAAATTAAAAAACAAATCTACTGTTTGAACTGCAGTTTCTCCACGTGAAGTTCTTTCAGACTTTGAATAGGTCATCTACAAGTGAGTACCAACAACTAGGAAAGTCTTATGTTTATTCGTATTGGATACTTACAGCTTATTACATCTTCCATCAGTTAACTTAAGGAATTGAACTATTATATCTGTTGTGAAATGGACTTTTCTAATTGGATACGAATTTTAAAATTATTCATCTAAAATTCTGATGTTCTATAAGTAAACCTATACATTATATTTTCTATTTATAAAAAAAAAATGTCTGGTGTCATTTTAGTGATATTTAGTATTTTTTTCAAATATTTCTTTAACGAATGCCCTGAAGGATATCAAATCTGAAATTATGAAAATTTGTGGGATTTTATATGAAATAATAGCTGATACCCGCCCGCTTCGCTGGACAGAAAATAATATAATATTTTGGAACCTTACGTAAGATATGAAGAAAAATTTCAATTTTTAAGACGTTAATGATGGTCTAAATTTAAAATTTTAAGAAATTGATTGTCTGTAATAATGGTTATCCTCGACTTTCAAATATATGAGAAAAATAAAAAAAATTAGTAAAAAGTCACCCCATATATATATATATATATAACATGGATAAAATTCACTTCACCGTATACATGTTGCACCTAGTATTGCCAAAGATGCAACCTTTTGTCAGAAGATTCGTCATGTGCTTAACTCTTTCAAATGAAATACCCTCGCAATGGAATCGTGTATATCATAAGATTTTTGCCTCAAGACATCTTTGATTTCTGACCATTTAGGATTGCAAATGACAGCCATCCTTAAAAAAATGTCGTGCAAGCCGGAACGTCCAAAATGTCTTACGTATGTCATAGCGTCTTGAGTTCGTATGCATGTAATGAGGGCCTCCAGTAAACGAAGATTGTCTTGCGTGTGTGCTATTCCGTAAAAAATCGCCATTTTAGTATTTTTCAAAATCCCGCTAAGTTTTGGAGCTAAACTACACTTTCACTGACCGTGGGATTCCAAACTTATTTATTTCTATCCCTAAATATGTACGTTTCCTATTTTCGACATGTACGAAATTTCACATAAAGAGCCCCTTCGACAAAATCTTGCCAATTCTCCATCAGCACTTCAATATTAAATTATTTGGTATTTTTCCATTCCGCACACGCAAATCTCACCAAGTAAACTTAATTGGTGACAATACACAGTGTACATATAAAAAAATATATTCTGTTTTGCGTTGGTCATATAATTTTTGGCGATAAAGTTGCTAAAAATTACATAACCGATGGATAAGAGTAGATTAACGGATGAAAATTACATTTTGGATAAAACTTCCGTAAAATCCTTTCTAAGTGAGCGTCTGCATCACAAAATGAGTAACTGTGCTAAATTTTAAGTCAATCGGTTAAATAGACTTTGAAATCTCGTGATGAGTCAGTCAGTTATGTTTCGCTTATATATATATATATAAATTAGTACAAATTTTTATTTTTATTTTGGAAGTTGGTACATTAATTTAAAATAGTAATTTTAATGATGAAATTGCATAATGTTTTGCTTAGTGAAAATTATTAAGGGTTTAATTTTGGTTCTTAATTGTTATGATATTAAAAAGTACGTTTTTTTTTTAAAAAAATTATTGAATATTTTAAAGTGTTTTTGAAAAATATTACATCATGTGTTTTGTATATTACAAAAGCTTAGGAATTTTTCTGTTTTAAAAGTGTGTGGTTTCTAAAATTTTTCAACTATAAAAAATGTGATATTATTATACATAGGGGAAATAATATTGATTTTAATACTAAATTGCGTTTTGAGATTTATGCTATATGTGGAACATAGTATTTTATTTGATGTGTGTGGTAAAACAAAAAAAGTGCACTTATATTTAGTACTTTAGAATCTTTTTAGAGTAAAATTTTTGAAAATATAGGGTGAAACCTTACTATTGTTACAAAGTAAACAAAATGAATAAATCAGAAAAATAATGTGGGATATATAAATGAACTAGATTTAATTTTAGTAATTTGTGGTTTACTTAGAAAATGGCTTGAACAATGTTTATTTAGGTATGTGTGTAGGATATTAATAAAATGATATTATAAAAAATATATTTTTGACTTTACATACTTTAATTTGAATGAATACTATATTGATTTGAAATCAAGAATATTTAGTTTTGAAATGAATATAAACAATGTTTTGAAGTGAATATTTACCAATTTGATTTTAATGAAACATATAGTTGTTTTGCATTACTTAATTGAGAAATGATAAATAATATATTAATTTGAATGAATATTTTATATTGAAATAAGAAATGTTATATAATTTTTTAAATGAATATTATTTAGATTTGAAATGAAGGTCAACAATATGTTTTGCAATGAATAAGAAAAGAAATTTTTTTGAATATTTAATTATTATTAATAACTATTTAAGTTTAAAACATGTTTTGTATTTAAAGGAATGTATGTCTAGTTTAGATGATTTCTATTGATGGAAGTCTAATTTTAATAGGAAGTTGGATTATTAATTTAAATGACGAAATAAATAAATAATAAATAAATAAAATAACGTTAGCTGTTCCAGTTTGACAAGCGAAAAAGCATGTCATCGTTTCGTCAATAAACTACATTTCTTCAGCTTATTTAGTCAGAAGATTTGTTAAGAAATTGTTGTAGGCTTAGACAATAAGAAAGTAATAATACAAACATACTTTTATATATACTTTTTAATTTAATTAATATTTGTAAAACCCAATTTAAAAACTGGTAGTTCCATGTTTGTTGACATATCTGCACCATGTGGAAGAAGATATTTAAAATTTTATATGCAGATTCCTCAATCTAGTGATGCATGTGAAAAATGTAAACAATGTATCTGATACTCTGTCAGAGTTTTGTCAATAGTGTGTATCGTGTAAACGGAAGTTGTTTTTGCCTCACGTGTCATACTCAATGCGAAGTAGTTCACGCACCGCTATTCTCTTATATACGTGGTTTCACCCCACCATTTCTTAATTTTGCAGGGTTCACACACCATGGCAATACAAAATGTATGAATTTGGTTGACGTGACATAATATTTCTTGTTGTGTTTGAGTGTTGTGGTTCGAAATGGAAATAAATTAAGTAATGTCAAATTAATCTTTTTGAAATTTGTTATTTGTTTGAATATTAAGATTGATTTACCAAATGCCACTCACACATCTCTGTTATTTATGTATTTTTAGACAAGTTCAAGAATTTATGTTAGCAAGCATTATATTGAGAAATTGATATTAGATTTTAAGCACATACCGTACACAACAAACAAATTTACATTTTTATTTAGTATTTAATATTTTGATTATTTTATTGAAATTGTTAATGTACTTTGTTATATTGAAAGGATTATTTAGGGCAAAAAAATTTTAAATCTTAATTTTTAAGTATGAATATTTTAGATATAACAATTTTAGAAATATAACTCTGGTTTAAAGTTTAAATTTGATTCATTATTCAGATATATCTGTAAGATAATGTTGTATGTTAGGGCCCAAAGTACAACCATTTCTTGCGGAGGGGGAAATTTTTTAATGATTTAACTTTAATTTTATAATTTTTTTTTTCATTAATATTTTAATTTTCTATTATATCCCATTCCCTATTTTAAAAGTAAAGAGTTCATTCTTGTTTCTCGATCCCATTCTATATAATTATTTTATTTATTAGGTCACGTTCTCATGAAACAGGTTAAATTCGTGTTCCCACGATCATAAATCTGCCAAAAATAATCACTATTAGATTCCTTGCCTATTATAATATTCCCCCAGAATCCCTAATCCCATACCACGTGTTATATGACATCTTTATTGAAAGCTCCCTGCTATATAATGAAAAACACAATGAAATTCTCTTACTTTCTTATTCTCTCTAGCTCTTACTTTAATATGATGATCATCTGAGATTTTTATCGTGTTTTCGCTTCGGCCTTTGGAAGCCGAAGCTCGATTAAAGTCTGCAACAGTCAAATAAAGGTCTTTTCGGCCATGCATTCAAACAATTGAATTGATGTTGAACAAATGTTTAAGTAAATACATCTCATATATATATATATATATATATATACACACGTGTGTGTGTGTGTACACTGAATGAATTGAAAATTTTATGTAAAGGATTCCTATGAATTAAATTCCTGCATCTATGCTTCAAAGCAAGAAGAAAACAATTTCATTTTAAATTAAGTCTTTTTAAGTCTTTATAAACAATTTCATAAGCAAATTAAGTCTGTCGTTAATTTGCTGGTATTTATAGCAGTAAAATATTATTTCTTTTTTGATATTTGTTTCATACTATACCATTATCTTCCGACTATTTCTCAAATTCCATAATTCTTTTAAATGAATCTCTGTATGAAACCATTGTTCTTGAATTAATTTATGGTTGAAAATTGAATTATGTGGAAGGATAGAAACTTTAGGATATTAAGATTTTATACATAATTATGAACGATTTTGTAAAAGACGGTCTGTATTCTATAACTTTATCTCGAGTTTTGCATCACCTTAGTCTACTGATATGTTCATAGAAATACGTATTTACATAAATAGGAATGATTATGATTTGATTTTAGAATTGCGTTATAAATTTGGAAAGTAGTTAAGGGAAACTAATTGTTGTTGCTATAGTGACCATGAATAATGTAATATATCTGTGACAGTCTCAAAAACCTGAGTGGCTGTAGCTGTCACATTAGGTATCTAAGAGATATAGAGAAATTTTTGTGATATAAATGATGTATGTAGCAATGTCAAATATAAGAAAATTCCGTTGAACCGTTTAAATATACTCTAGTGTCAATACAGCATTCAGGAAGTTTCTACAACGGGCAAAGGAGCTTGTGTTGCCAGGGTATATGTTCATTGTGGGGACTTGTTCTAAGGTTTGATATTTTAGATTTCATTTATCTAGAACATTTAAGTTCTGTAATTAGGGATTTTTTAGGAGAGGAGCTAAAAAGTCTTAGATACAACGTTTGAAATAGCCAGTGCTTTAATAAGAGAAGTCCAGTTTAATTTACTTCTGGCTTTGATAGCAATTATGCACATTTATTGTCATCTATGTGTTCATGTTCTGGTATACAAATGAATTATTAAATTAAATTTTAAGAAATCAAACAAATTAAACAATAAAATTTACAGACTTTTATTATGAATATATTATAAAAATTATGTTAAATATATATATTTACAAGTATGAAAGGAAAAATAATTTCAGATGATAGATATTCTTTTTTTCCGTGGAATTTCTCTATTATCGATGATTGCTGATAATATTACTTTTTTCAGATAAAAGCTTGTAGCTAATGATGATATATCGTTCTCTTTTCCACACATACCAGTATTTTTTTTATCCTTTATCCCTTCTGATATTCTTTGGGCTTTTTAGTTTTGTGTGATATCCATTAATGTCTCATAAAAAAAAATTTTCCCAAAAGGTTAGTTTATGTATTTCATTTTTCTCTATAAAGAACCAACCATAAACACGCCAAAATAATAATTTATCTTTACATTATTATGGTTTCCAAAAGAGGGATGCAAAAGGAAATTCTTCGAGATAATTTCACCGACCATTAACTTTATTTATCTCTGAAGCGAATTCATTTATTTATTTCTCAGGAAAAGGAAACGACATGTTTTCTTAAAAATAGATTCAAATAAATTTAGTTGGCTGAAATGTGCTTCGAAATAGTATTAACTATTAGCTGAACATGTAAAAAAGAAACACTCAAACTCTTTTGACATATTAACACCACTATAATTACTAGGTTAGTGATTAGAATACAAATAGCACCAGAAACATTAAGAAATAAAATAAGTTAATATTTATCCGTGTGAATTATTTGTTATTAGAGTTCATAATATAGGGATAAGTAATATTAATGAGATTTTTCTTACAACATAATATACGAACAGCCCATTGAAAAGAATGCTTGGAAAATATTTTTTCCTCCACAATCTCACATTTCTAATTATCAGTTATGAACAGTTTCATGAAATTACCTAAAATATCAAATGAGTTTGGACTTCCACTAGAACAGAGGTCTTTAAACTGGGTTCCCTGGGAATTTGAATGAGGTTCCAAGAGAGATCACTATCTGCTTAATCTAAGTGCCTAAATGTTTTAAAAAAATTAATTTTTATAAAAGATTAAATTCTTAAAAGCAGTTTGCTTGTTGAAATAAATATAAATAAATATTTTATAGATAAATTAAAATCTTAAATTTCATAAAAGACCCGTGCTTCAAATACATTAATGAAGACCACTTATTTCACTATTATTTGGCCATTTATTTCACTATTTTCAAGTTATAAAACAAAATTTATGCCACTCTTTTAAAATTGAAGCTTTGGACAAACTGCATTTTGAAATATAATATTAAATGCTTTCCTAATTTATATAATATTTTAGTAGATGGTATAGTTAATCCCAATAAAAATGCAAAAATAAGTTTGGTTCATCATTTACCAGATCTGTAAAAATAATATTCCTTAAATGTTTCCCTGTTCAAAAAAAAAAATTATCTTGAATCCAAAATCCTTCTCATGACCGTGACACTTCCGAACTCATAACAAAATAAAGAGAACAAATATGGACCGACACCCAATTGAAAGTTAATTTTAAACAAGTTAATATTATGCATTTTTGGATTGATATTAAAAAGAATATTGTGAAATTACCAAAAGAGCTGTAAAACATCTAATGTCGTATGTTTTAACCTATTTATATGAAAAATCTTTATCTTCGTACGTTGTTACAAAAACAAATTTTAGAAATAGATCGGGTAGTGAAGATGACATTAGGTTCATTGAGGATTTCAACAATTATAGCAGACGCAAAAATACTTTGCAATAAAAAGGAATCACAGCCAAGTCATTGAAACAATTTCATTTTTATTATTTTATTATGATTTAAAATATTATTCCTTTTGTTTATTAGTAAAGAATATATTTTAGAAAACCAAAGAAAAAAAAAGATTAGTTACCTTATATTCATTATCTTATTAAGACGTTTCTATTGTGACAAAATAAGGATGCAATAATAATTTCGTAAATTTGAGTAGAATAAAGCTTTGATATCCTATTTTTTCAACGGTTCTCAAGGTTTAAAAGGTTGAATAGCACTGCACTAGAACATGGCTGAGGTAGCCTTGTGGTCAGAGTCCCGAACTCGAGTGTGGTGTTCTTTTTGTCGCGTCGTAGTTTCCAGTCCTGATGCAGTCGTGTAGCAGGGATTACGAACGTTAAAAGTGGTCTAGGTATCAAGTCCTTCCATTAGTAGGGAATGGAAGTTTACATAGGAGGTTCCAACTTTGGTGTCGTCTTTTTCGCTTAACCAAAGTTCAAAATTACGAGGTCAGTTCCTAATAGTCGTCATGTTGTTCTTTGGTGCGATGTTAAGAAGCAATAAAATCACATTTCACTAAAGCATATTAATTTACCAACTGTTACATAATATTTATTAAATATGATTATCATCAGAGGAAATCAATTTCTACCAAATAGGATTATATGATCAGATGTACTTATACTAATGATGTGATTGATTTACACAAAAATTTAATCGGTTAACGCTTATTCCGATATTCAGTATTCTGCAGAGCTAAAAATTTAAAACAGGAGTTTCAATGATATATATAAGATTATATATTAGACTTTAATAAATATTAAATTTACAATACCTGATACTTTAAAGATGAAAGAAAAGGAGTAAAACGGGAATAAAAAAAGTGAAAAGTCAGACTTGAAAAAAAGGAATAATCTTATTAAAAATTAGTAATTGTATTAAGACACTTCATATATTACTAATTGCAGTTGAAAATATGTGTTAATAGTCTTTTTTTTCTACTTTTCTAAATAAATATGTATTTTTTTAAAAAAAAAATATGTGTAATATTCCATAACAAGTATATAAAAAACTAATATTTTATCTAGTTCAAAAAAATATTACTCTCCCCCCCCTTTTTTTTTATTAACAAATCTGAGAAACCTCTGCGGAAAAAGCTGTGAATGATATTAAACTTGAAAAAAATGAATGGTTAATTAAATAAAGCATTATGATTTGAATTGGGAAACAAATACTTATGTTTTATTTCAAGAGAGAAAAGATAAATTTAAACATAATTATTATTAACATATAACTATAAAAATATCAACGAAACCTGGAAAGTATGGTTAAAACTTTTCTTTAAATATATTATTTTAACACCATTTAAAGTAAACTTCAGTTCAGAATAATGTCAAGCACATCATAATCGTATAATAAACCACCCAAAAAAGAATCTTAGAAACATTTTCTGTCAAAAAGTTCGACTAAACGGGTGTGGTGATAGAACACAATAAAAACAAATTGTTTTGGTCAATATATATATCATTTTTTTATTTTTATTTGCATGAAAATTAAACATTTTTTTTTTTTT
>BMAW01107058.1:671-47261 GCA_019974015.1 Nephila pilipes
ATATATATATATATTTGTGTGTGTGTGATTGTGATTGTTATTATTATCTTCGCACTTGCAATCAACACTGATGGACATCCTAATATTGAACCTTGGTCAAGTGATAAGAATGACACCTCAGATTTCGCACCTCTGTCTCCAATCTTCCACATCATATCAAGAGAGGTCATGAGTCCTCGACTAAAATTAACACGCATTACCACAGGTAGTTAATGGCATCAGGGATGGAACTCTTGTCTCGATGAAAACAAAGCCATCTACTTTGTCGCTACTATAAGTATTTTTCTACCTCGACGACAGTGCACGGGTGGCAATAGCCGTTTGGTCAAGCTTCTATAAATATTGGTGCTGACCTTAGTGGATGTTCATCTTTTTTCTGAGAGAAGAATGTTAATTGCATGCATAGACCGTTCATGTGTTTAGGGTGTTCGGTTTAGGTGTTTATTTTGTTTCGTCAATATCCCTGTACACCACTCCCTGATTGTGAAAAAGTTCCTTGCCGGTCACTTCGCTTTCACTCTGGAAGTTTTATCCTCTTCTTCCAACCTGGTATCGTCGGTATTGCTTAGTGTGTCACGCTTAGTTGTTTAGTTTGTTAGAGTTTACATAGCCGTTTCGTCAAGGTTCTATAAATAATTAATATTGGTGCCGATCTTAGTGGATGATCTCTCTGAGAAGAGTGTTAATTGCATGGCTAGACCTGGCATGTGTTTAGAGTGTTCAGCTTAGGTGTTTAGTGTGTTAAGGATTTTTTAGCCGTTTCGTCAATATCCCGGTACACCACTTCCAAATTGTGACAAAGAACCTTACCGGCCACTACGTTATCACTATTGAAACTTTATCCTCTTCTTCCAACCTAGCATTGTCGGTAGTGTTTAACGTGTTAGGCTTAATTTGAAATTGGAGGGACTCTGATTTCTTGATTCAGAAGACTTAGGGGGAAAAAGTGACGTAGCAGCCAAAAGCACTTTCGAAGAATGATTTCCTCTGAGTTTTTGAGCACTTATAATTGAAAAAGAAAAATGAGTAAATGCAGAATTATAATATTTTCAAGGAAAATAATTTTAAAATATTATAAATGATTTGAATAAATTGTCATTGGGTAATTACGAAATTTCTTTTATCAAAGTAGTACAGTTTACATCATCCAATAAAACACAATTGTCTATTGGTTGAGGTCAAGAGCTTCGTTTATAAAAAGAAAATTACCAAGTCCTTCGCAAACAGCTCCTGAGGTAGTTTTAGAGGAAAGTTATCTTTAAAAAATGTTAGCTTTTTCTCAATTTTTTTGCAGCACCAAGATAATTATTGTGTCTTATGGTATAAAGTTTGGTCCTTAAAGTATTTGGAACCAATTTACATTTGTTAATTTACATTTCTGCCTGTTCATTTATTATTTCCAGATTTCAACTATAAGTAAGAAAATAATTTACTCAAAATTACCTATCTTGATATTTTATACAAATAAAGCTTACATAGTTATAAACATCTTAACTTACTAATTAGAATAAATTGTAAGGTAAAATTCATTTGCTAAAATATATTTTCTTGACCTATAAGACTGATAAGATTTAAAATAAAAGTAAAATTTGCTTACAAAGAAATGAATATCTTTTAAAATAAATATTTTCTCTTAAGTATTAAATATTTAGTTTTCGTATCATAGATATAATGCGTAAATTGAAAAAAGGAAGCTTATTTGGCTTTTCGCAATATAATGCAGTATCAATTTTAAATAGTTTCTTAACCAATAAACCAGATTTAGTAAGACGAAAACATGTGGTATAAGGGAAAATTTCAGTGAACATTTTTTTTTTAGTTAATCAATGTTATTTTCGTTAGATTAACTTTTTTGGTTCACAAAACATGTGTATTGAAGATATATTTTATGCGTGCCCTTAGAATGGGGAGACATAATACTACTGGGAAATGCTTGAACGAATACCTAAGAAATATATGATAAGTGCTAGTAAATGCAACGCAAGAAAAAATGAGCAAGAACATAATTTAACTGTGTGCGTAAGGAAAAAAGAAGTACAAAACAGGAAGAGAATGCATTTGCGTAATGGCTTGGAAATACAAAGTACCTTCCTAGAATACAAACGACCATTAACAATATTTGGCCTCTACTCACTTACATATTAATCATGTTTACTTATTATTATTTATGATTATAAATAACCATATATCCTTAAATACAATATGTATACAATTCAATTCGAACCCTTGTTTAAGCAAGACTAATAATTTTGAAGGAGAAAAACAATACGAATTTAGTAATATGCAAGATTATTTATTACTTTTTAAGTAATGTGTTGATTTGCTTGAGTAAATACTTTGAGGTTGTTATGCAAAAAAACTTCTTTGTTAAAAAAAATTGTAAAATTAGTCTAGTGATTTATTACTAGATAATACATATTCAATTATTCGATAAAGTTACTTCAGTTTTGGTTCCCAGTTAATTCTCTCAAAAATATCAAGAGAATATTTTTCGAACATAAAATATTTACACAAACAGACTTCGTACAAATCCAATTAGTGTAGGGAAAATTAGAGACCAAAATATTTACGTATATCAGTGAAATTTCGTTATTAGTTAAATAAACATACGTTAATTTTATTTTGAAAAGATAGCTGTTTAGAAAATAAGCAAGGGGAGATATTAGTTATCGGATCCTTCAAAATGAATAAAATGTGTATCTTACTGAATCGATCTTTTGTTTTATTGAAAAGTAAAAAAAAGGACCTAAAATATTAAAAATTTAACTAATTTAACTAATTCTAATTAAATTCGTTAGCAATGAATGAAGCTCGTTTTGCTTGTATTTGATACAACTTTCTGTAGAATATTATTCATCACACCATGTAGTTTGAATTATTGTGATTGTATGGGAAAAACAATTCATAACAATTTATTGGTAATCATATAGAGAACACGAAAAACTAGCTATATTATTTCCTTATATTGTAATGCAATATTTTTTCGGTGTCCTTTTGTTTAAAAAATTAATCATAACTGACAAATTTGAAACAATGTCAAATCTTCTAAATTTTACTTATCTACGTACAACTAAAATAAAATCCGATGGAATATTTTGACTAACGAAGGAAATCGTCCATTAAGAAAGTTTTAAAATCTAGACATGCAACAATGCGCAATTATGCAAGCAATACATGTTGAATAAATAATAAATTACTGAATAATGAACAGGAATTTATAGAATTGGTACATCAATTTTCAAATCTGGTTAAGTAAAGAATGTTATAAACAGAGAAAAAATTTTATTTGGCATCACCAATACATTGATACGAAGCAGAGTTATCACATAAGGATACACAAAACTGACAACTGATATACATACTCATAATCTTTCCCTCTCGAAAACTGACAGCTGCTCATATTGTCTCCGATAACGGCGTAATGGCAACTCAGCTAAAAAGTGACCTTCTGCAACAGATTACATATACGCAAACAAGCTATGCTTACTTGTTTTACAATCCCAGAAACATAAAGTTCAACGTCCTCTGGTGGCATTACGCAATGCGCAATCACACTGTATTTCTAATCATTTACATATCTATATATTTCCACGCTAAATTCCTTATCAATCTCACTCTTACTTCTTCGTGCGCAAATTTCTACGGCGATGAGTTTATGAAATACGTTTCATTAATGCTCACAAAAATCATAATAAGCATATTAAAGTAAAATTAACTATATATTTGTAAAACTAGAAACTATTAAGAAAATAAAATAAAACAAAGGTTAGATATAAGTAATTTAAATAACTGTTTAAGGTATTAGACTGAATTTACGGTTACTCATGTTTTTAAGAATCTAACACATTCTTGTTGCATTACTTTATAATGAAATTTGGTAAAACTGATAGCTGTAAAAATCAAAAAGTGCAAAATTTATTGAATCAAGAATACAAAAAGTAAAAGAAAAGAAAAGGAAGAGAGAGAAAGAAAATGAAATAACTGAATTCACAAAGTAAATTAGTGGAAAAATTTCATATAAATGCTGATTATATATTAATTAGCATTAGTGCAAATAAAATGAAAACGTTTCAAAAGCACAACTTATAATAAACCTAAGCTAATGAAGCATTTGTTAAATTACCAGCATATTTTAAGTTAAAGTAGAAAAATTATAATTATAGAATTACTTAAATGCAGAATTGCGAAAACAATAAAAAAATTATTCAAAAAGTATTTAAATAAACTAAAAATTAAATATACCAATATTTTTCTACTAATTTTTAAATTAAATTTTAAAATCAGCAAACACGCTACTCCATAAATCGACTGAAATTAGATTTTAAATTTTATTAGTTTAAATTACTAAAATTGATTATTTATTTCATGCTACCTAAACATCTTAAATGAACTTCTGACGTTAGACTATTCGCGACTGTTTCATTTCTAACCTTGGAGACATTCATTAAAATTGATTCCATTAAATAACAATTTCTTCCCAACCGAAAAGAAACGTGAGTATGTTAATGCTGGTTTAAATAATGTGAAATGATTCAGGTATAATGACATACGAGGGCTGTTCAGAAAGTAAGGAAGGTTCTAGAATTTAAATGAAACTAAGTACAAAAAGAAAAAAAAAATATTATGTACATCAGGAAGAGCGACTAAAATTCTACTTTTCTACATAGTCACCAAACAAATTGATGCACTTATCATAGCGGTGGACAAGCTTTGAAATTCCTTCGTCATGGAATTATGCCGCCTGCGATCTCAACCTCAGTGACGCGCACCCGCAGCTCCTTGTCGTCGTCAAAGGGCTGTGTTGCTGACCAGTTCTTCATTCTTGGAAACAAGTGAAAATCACTAGGTGCAATATCGGGACTATAGGGCGGATGAGGGAAAATCTCCTATTTTACCTTTATGGTGGTCTGTAAACAATTTGGGCACCCATCTTGCACAAAATTTGCGGTAGCCTACCATTTGTGTGACAATTTCAATCAACAAAATCCGAGAAACTTGTGGAAAACTAAGCGAAAAATCCATTATTCAGAAACGGTGGTTTTCTCGAATCGTTTCATCAACTTTAGCAACCAGTTCGCCAGTCACATTGTTAGGGCGTCCATTCTTCTCTTCATCGGGAACATTAGTTTGGCAATTTTTAAACTGATTGCACCATTTACGGATTGAACGTCCATTCAATACGTTGTTTCCATACAATTCTCCCACTTGACGATAAATTTTCATAGGTTTTAGTTTTTTTGCCAACAAAAACCGTATCACAACCACAGCTCACAACTGGAGGGATTTTCAATTGCAGCGCACATTTTAAACTTGAATATCGAAAAAACGGGCAGCGAGGAAATGTTCCCGTTGTGATGGCTGGACGCCGACTGAGATGCCGAGCACGCAGACACCCAAATATACGTGATCGGCGTATAATTAAACCAATGGCTAGATTTATTATTTATTGGTGTGGCAATACTGAAAGGCGTCATGAGACAGATACTTATACGGGTGAAACGGAGCGAAATGGTTACGTTATTTAGCTGCTGGATATCTCAATGTTTACTATCGCTCAAAAACCTCTCTCAATGTTTCTTTTTTGTTATATTTTTTGCTATAACATATGAATATGTAAATATTTTTAGTTACTAGAAGAGTTCCTGTGTACAGGAAATAAATTATATTAGCTCAGTGATGGATTATCTCTGCTCAAAAGACGATGTACGTTTAATCATAGCGGAATATAAAGGGAAATTCAGAAGAGAGAGTATCGATATAGAAAGTAACGGATGTTACTATCAGGAGTGACAACTATCGACTAATGGTAATATTGAGGAATTGTCAAAAGATTTCAACTGAAAATCCTCAGCAAGATATTTTGTTCTAAACACTAATTTAAATGGTTCGCTAAGATTCAGATCAGAAGAGAGTACTATATTATAGTAATTGATAAATAAATATTTAAGTTGGATATAGTCTAGAATATCTTCGGACTGTTTATTGACATTTAAGCTTTTATATATTAAATATAATTATGGTACAAGAACCAGACAGAAGCAGGGTTCCGCTACAATTGCAACCAAAATACAAACTACATATTTTCTTATTTTTAAATGACCATAAAGGAAAGTTATATTTTTTACTCGTTGTAAATTGAATAATTTTTTTGGATAAATAGTTTTAATACATAGAATTAAATATTTCTAGTAACTAGATAAAATTTATGTATTTTTGTAAACAAAATGCTGATTACCAAGTATATAAATTAATATTATATTTCTAAAAATGTAAATGTGTATGTTAATATAGAATTCGGAATATTTTATTTAATCAAAGTCACTACCATAACTTTAATGTCTAAGCAGTATGTTCCCTTTTTCCATTAATTTCAATTAAATTTAAATAAGAGGGTTAAAATGTAAAGTGTTTTAATATTTATTGTTATTGTAATATTTAAAGACAGTAAACTCATTAGTATATTGCAAAAAAATTATTTTTTATTTATTTGTTATTATTAAAAATGGATAAATATTTGTTAGCTTGATTTTTCTACATTATACATTTTTAGTGGTATTGATTTAACTTTTTTTTATACTTTTTATCATGAAATTTAAACAAAAATGGTTATAAATTTTCTTCTATTTCTTTCTTTCCTTATTTTCTATAAAATTTTCTTTTCTTTTTCTTTTTTATTAAATTCAGTAACACACACGCATATATATATATACATATATATGCATGTATGTGTGTCTGTATTTGTGTGTGTGTTGAATGCTTATGTTTATAATATATTCATCTAATTTGAGTTTTTTATTCTTTAAAAAACCATTTTAATATCACATGGTGCTTTTGCCCCTTTCTACTACATAAATTTGGAATTTACAAAATATATGGAAAGAAATTTAAGAAACTAGTATTTTAATTAGCCGGATTCACAAGCTTTGTTTTAATACAATGAAATTCAATATCTTTTGAAATTAATGAAAAGGCAATTGAAAAAAAAATAGGAGTACATTGTAAAATTCAGTAGGAGTAAAGAAAATTACAATACATATAAATAGTGATAAAGGTCAATACTGAAATATCTTAAATATTTAATTAATCAGAAATTTACATTTCAATGTTCAAGCTATATTAAAATGAAATTCCATAATTGGTGTTAAATATTTTTTAGTAATATTCATGAAGTCCTTATTTTCAAATTTAAGTTCTATTTGTAATTAGATTATGTTTAAATTAAAAGAGCACTCTGAATGTAATAATTAGATTGAATATTAACATATTTTTGTGGATATTATGGATTAGTTGCTACCTGATTAAAGCTAATTGAGTAAAACTGTACAATGATTGCACAGACGATAAATAATGTAAGGAAAAAATTCCTCAACTACTGTAAGGAAAGAAACTGAGCAAACCATTTACTCTGTAAAAGAATACTGTTCGGTTGGAAGAAAACTGTATTTTACTAAGTTAAGGTAAAATAATTGTTCTTAAGATAAAGCTTCAGTAGCTTTATTTTAAGCTGAACAACAATTTGAGTTTGTCTTAAAGAATATACACATTGCTTCTGTTGTCGAAAAGAGTTACATTCCAAATGTGATCATTGACTAAAAGAAACGATTTAAACTTACGCCCAGTACCGTAAAAGTTTCAGAAAAGTCCACCCAAAAGAACTTTGTTCTTGGAACTTACTAGAAGATGGAGTTTTTTCTTTTTTTTTCCTATCTCCCGGAACTTTAGAATATCTTCTTGATATATTTGAACTTTTCAATAAAAAAGGGCAGAAAAGAGGAAATACTACTCTGTATTTCCTCCGGTGGTTGATTGACACTTCAAATAAATCTCGAGATTCTTCCATGATTCGTTTTTCTCTATCTAGATATACTTTCCCTATCAAGAAAGTTCTGATATTTTCTGTAGGAGATGTTATTTTTTAAGAATGCTACAAAGAATGTTATTTTGGAGACATAACTGACAAAGACGTAAATATATTTGTTATACATGCACACATTGTAACAAAAATAAATCTTTTTGAGCAGCTTCTTTTTAAATCATATTTGATAAATTATTTCCGAAAAAAAAATATTTAATATGAATTTGTTTATTCCAAAAAATTTTAGTTTATTTCTATATGCATCTAAGATTATGTTGTTTCTGGCAGACTTCATACTTTTACATTTTTAGAATAAGATACGGATAGCATTTAATATTTTTCTTATTTTCTGGATATTAAAAACTTTACCACTTTCACAGAAACAGAATGGTAATTTAGCAGTCAATGTTTTATTGTCAAGAGATATTATTATAGCTAAAATTGATTATCTCCTATTAGCCGCGGTAACCTAATGATCATGATCGCGGACTCAACAACTGTGTGGTTTTCGTTGAATCGTGGGTTCGAACACCGATGCCACTGAGGTTCCACCGTGCAGTTGAGATGAAGCACGTTAAATCTGAGGAGGCTCTAAGTTTTCCTATTGTCATGGTGTGGAAGTTTAGACAAGGCGGTGCAACCTGAGGAATCATTACAATCTTTTGATTCGCATTCAAATTTTCGAAATCCGACACAAAAAAACATATTGTTGCTTCTCTGTGTTGCATCAGTAAGCGATCTAATATATTGTTGCGAAAAAAATAGTTTCTGTGTGGTGGGGGAGTTAAATCAAATCTAACTTGAGGAAAACGATTGAAGACATCTTATTCGTAAGTCTTCAGGTTGACAAACATATAGCACAATTTGGACAATAACAAATATTCACAGCTCTTGTATAAATCAATGACCTAGATACAGCAACAAAACACACATTAAGTACAGTTACGTTATTACACAGCAAAGTTAAGCTCATTAGTTTATCGTTTCTCACTGCGGACAGTTTCCGCAGTAAGATTCTGGGGCAGTCTGTTACGATTCCCAGCAGACATACTTTGCTTCTTCTCAAATTGATCGGGCACACCTCACTTCAAGTGCTGAAAGCCTTAAGTCGGTCACTCGATCGATCTCCTCAACAGTTTCCAATGACATAATCTCCGTAACAGTTCCGCTCAATCCAGATCGAATCTCCAGCAAATTCACTCGACCACAATTCCTCATTGGTCTACAAATCAAACTCCACAGACAAACTGATTCCGTACACAGATCAATCCCTCGGACTCATTTATACACTATCAGCTTTAACTCTAGATAATTTGTACCTTTCCGGTCAGGTGTTACGTCACATAGGAAAATTCACTAAAATTCTATTTTTTCCCAAACTTCTTTTCGTCTAGATTCTTGCACTTTTGAGTTATTTCCATTTTTCGCCAAAGTCGCCAATTCCGTCGCCAAGGTGAAGGGGACAGTTGCTTAAACTCTCTTTTGGCGACTGGGGACATTTCTCTGAATCTATCTTTTCCGTTCTAAGAGAGGTATCGCATAGAAACATCGATTCACGTTCGTAACAATTTGTAAATCATGTTTCATCCAATGAGAAAGATATTCAATTCAAACAACATATCTTGAAACTTTAAAAGTGTTAGATAAAGGGAAAGCATTGACATGATCTATGTAAATGTGTTTGCTGTACGTTAAGGATATAGCTTATGAGCTCCAGTACCTTTACAAAAAGCAAAAGTGCGGATTTTTATTTTTTAGAAGCATTCTGAGAGATATTCAGGTAAAAATATAGAACTTTTCCACGAATATCTTATATTTACTACAAATTGCGTCTAATTGATTGCAGTAAAATATTCGCCATATTAATATGAAACATAATTTGAGAAGAACGATATGTATATTTAAGTAAGTCCATGATTTTTTTTTTTTTAAATTTATTAGTTACTGTTTGAGTTTTAATGTATGATTAATTTCTCATTGATTGTCATATAACTGAATGAACGAAAATAATATACGAGATATGTTATTCTGATCAATAGTGGGGAAAAAAGTCCACAGTTTTATGATTATTGTTTTTTTAAATTTAATAATATCTCCATTTTTTGTGATATCTTTAAATGCAGTTGCTTGTTAACTGAATTGTTAACTGACAATTTAATAAGCACAAATTACAGTATTATTTGAAGAACTGATGATATTCTTATAAGTTTTATTAATTAAAAATTAATTGTTAAATAAATTTAATGCATTTTTATTACTATTTAATTGAAAATTTATTATCATACCTGCCAAGGGTGAAATAAATTCGATTATCCTCAAGTACTAATATATTTTCTTTCGCGTTAAAAAATTGTTATTTTTAAGTAATCATTAATATTAATTAATAAAGTAATTTTTTTAAGACTACAGAATTTCTACTTTAAATAACCTTTTCTTGAAGACAGAAGATGAAGAAGAGATAATTTTTTTTATTATTATTTGAAATTTTGCTTAAGGCTCTATCTTATGAATATAAAGTTTCTGGTAATTAATTTTATTTCACACTTGAGATTATAAAAAATTATGTATATATATAGAAAACTTTTATTAACTTCTTTTAAATAACTACTTCTAACTGAAAGCTCTTATTCTCTAAAAGAACATGTTTAAAATGCATCATTCTGCTAGAGAGTAATATATGATTAATTTATTGAAAAAATAATTCATATATATATATACTTAACGTTTTTAGTCTTGTTAAAATTATATTTCTGTATGTACACACATATAAGCTCTCTAGGTATTTGGGAAGTTATAATTCAAAAGTAAAAATTTATACTTAGTTCTTTAATTAAAAATGATTGAAGAATGTAATCATTGAACGTTGTGCATAACAATATTTATCTAATAGTTCATATAAATATAAGAAAATTACGATTGGTGAATAATAAGTTGGTAGATCGAAGTGATTGCCATTTTCAGATAGTTAGGTAAAGTTTTCCAGGATCTATGAAAGTCCCCTTAGTTTGTGCTCATCCAGATTCTTGTAATTTTTGAGCCTAGACATACTAATAATTATCTAGCGCCCAGGACGATTGGCTAGATCGTCGCTGTAATCTCATTTTAAATTCCAAATGGAACTTGGTATTCTTTTATTGGCCCCTGTGGGAAGAGGAGCTGAGTTTATCCATAATAAGTTGCACAAGCCGATGTCACCGGAAATCAAAACTAGGACAGAGATCCTAGCAGTGATGTGCCACTAGAACTCTCATAAGTGCGGCTGAGCACGCATTGCATTGAATCGCGAAAATGAGTCAAAGCTTCCGGAGAGGAATGATAAAACACTACATATATTGGTTATTTATGATTTTTGATTAATTAATATTGACAGTTCTATATGCACGAGTCCTTTATACAAAAATATTTAAAAATTGGTCTATTTCTTAGATTCATAATATTTTCGGAAGCATATCACGCCCTTTTGGAAAAAAAAACATAAAAAAACATTGTAGGTGTAGCACATAAAAATAGTTTTGTACGACTTCGCTTTCTTGCTACAGTATACACATCTTCTAAGGGGAAAACGCCTTGTTAAATTACGAATACAGTTGTATATAAAAAAATTCTTAAACTGTGGGATTCTCACACTTCCTAGAAATTTTACTAAATCTGGGGTCACTACGTTACACCACGCAGAGAAAAACAGAAACCAGATATTATGTGTGTCATTATGTTGTTTTTAGATTTCACATATGCCTGTGAGTTACATTCTAAAATGTTCTTTTTAGTTAAATGAAATTGGCAACATGATTAAAATTATAATTTGATATTCAAAATTCAAATACATCATAAAGTGATTCTATATCACAGCATTTGCAGAATAAAACGGATGTGTTCTAACATAAAAATTGGATATAGTTAAAAAAATCAATATTTCATGCATTTAACAATAACTTATTATTCAAAATTTTTGTGTATTAAATTCAATTTATTCAAAATTATTAACTAATTAATAAAAGTTTAAATAAGCATTGATAATATAAATGAACAAAAATCTTATAAAAATGAGAGGTTTATATAATTTACTTAGTACTTTAAACAGAACAATTTCACAAGAAGACTTTATATGAAATTGATATTTCCTTAAAATATCCTTTTATATATCTTTTTAATATATTAACTTTGTACTAAGACCAAAATGTTCTAATTCTTAATACCGAATGTACGAAAACATGGATATTTACGATTAAGATATATATTAAGCGTTTTAATTTGCTTTTATTCATTTATTGCCATTTTTAGAATAGCTGTTGTATATCCACAAATTGACATATTTTTTTTTCTAGAATTAAATGTAATTTAAAATGATTTACACAACTAATGAAATAAAATTTGTTTGATTTAGGAAAGTTATAATTTATACAAATAAAATAAAATAGGAACTATTATAACGAATAAATGTATGATTTCTACAAAATAATGTAACATGTCTTGAGTAAAATTGTTTTATATTTTAAATATACTCGGTGATGAATATATTTTAATATACTTACATACTCAAATGGTATTTCTTTAAATATTCCTCCTAAAACAAAGTTATGTAAGCATACATTGGGTAAAAAAATATTTGCACATACTTGTTGAGTAATTTAGAACAATAAAATTATACCAGTTAAAATTATTTCAAGAATTAGTTTCCTCCCGTAAAAATAAACTAATAGAAACTGAAATTAATACTAAGCAAATCAAAAAAAGCTTCAACAATTTATTTTTGGAATACATTTAGAATACATCTTACCGAAATAACTAAATAATTATATAAATAATTTTAAAAATATTAACATATTTTTTTTAAAATTTAAAGCATATTTAATAGTGCAAAAGTATAGTAAACTATACATTATCACAAAATTAAAAACATAAATAAATGAAAGACAAAATCGTGCAAACATTTTTTTTTCTAAAAAAGATAAAAACGAAGTTTAGCCATATATTAAATTTCATAATTTTAGTTTACATAGTATTTTGCATTCATGTTATATACATAAAAAGTGCTTTAATATAGCGGTTAAAAGTGTTACTAGATTTCTATGCATTCTGATTATACGTTTCTTAACTCCCTCGATATTATGGAAGTAGGATGAGATAATAAAATTATACTTCTTAAATGCGCATCATATATCGGAGAAATCTGGTAAAGCAATATTTTAAATTTTGCTCTTTACCTAAATATGCGACGCCGTAGATTTACACGGACATTGTGTGAAAAATCCCTTCAACTCTCATTATTCTACAGTATTTAGCTCGAAGAACTTAATAACTTCCTTTGTTAAAATTGGAAGTTGAAAATGTAACATCGTTTGCTTCAGCAACGAGTTTCACGAGCGTAACAGCTGTAGTTTGTAACATCTGGGAGGACTATGGGACAACGTTTTTAACACCCATTATCCTACTCGTAAACGTTTCCAACGAATCTCGCAAAAGTGACAATAATGACTCTGTATAACTCCATAAATTTGAACCAAGATGTGATGTAATATATGGATACACTTAAGCTAATAGCTGTTTAACAGCATTTTTATATAAAGCTATTTTATTAATTTAAGACACTAAGCACCTAACAAATTGTATTGGATCACACAAACACACACAGATATATGTATATATATATATATATACAGACCCACTGTAACCTTTCTGACATCTAAGAAGCTAGTTTCACATCATATAATAAATGGATAATTAATTATAAATTTATTATTTCGTTATAGCTATGATAATTTTATGTAGAAAATTGAATCTAACCGAATAGTTTCGAATTTGGTACATAAGAACTTTGAAAAAAGCTCTGTGGCAAAACGCATTTGGTTTCTTTATAAATCACAAAACATTAAATAATTTCTTATTTGATACTGTGTATAGCCTTTTGCACTTTTTCTGGCATTTCTGAACTAACTTTATAGCATTAAAAGCATTATTAGCAACTTAAATTAAAATATTCTGCTATAGTAAGAATAAATTCTATGCAGAAAAATAAATTGATAGCTCAAAACATGTAAATTCTATACATGAGACTTCCAAAATTAGCAGTGTGTGAAAAATGATATTTGTTTACTAATCAACAAAATATAACAAAACATTTTTAAATCAATAATTTGTGTAGCATTCTGCCTCCTTGCTGACATTTCTCAATTTTTTTATAGATTTTAAAAGCAAAGTTAACAATTTTAGAAAATCTTTCACAATAGTTGTAGTAAATTTCAAGCAGAAATATAAATCAAAAGACAAGGGATTATGAATTCGGTGCAGGAGAATTCCAGTCAACAATATGTTAATATGAAAGTTGTATCTTAATAAACTGTATATTAGTAAATAATGATTAAGTGAAAACATTTTGTCTCTTGGATGACATTTTTTGAACTACTTACATAGCATTTAAAACCATTGTTAACAACTGAAAACAAAATATTTTATGATAATCGTAGTAAGTGTTATAATCAGGATGAATCGGCGCCAAAAATGAATCAGGTGCCGAAGAATTTTGAATTCGACAAACGAAAACTCCCAGAATAGCACTATGTTAAAATGCATATCATCGTAAACAAAACAAAGCCGTATAGTATTCGTATAAGAGTGTATGATAATAGGAAGTGTGACACACGTAACACGAAGTATCGTATATAAATGAAATTCACCGAATGTGCTTTTATAAATATGTTTCTTATACAAACTTTATGACAAGTTCAGAAGATGTGCTTTAACATAATCTGAAAAGTTTCTAAAATAGTGACAAATTACGTACACAGTGAACATGTAGGGGGCTTCCATTTATTATTTAACTTTTCAGTTACAGTAAAGTGTAATTAACTAGTCAATAAGGTCAAAATTCCAAATTAAACAAAAGTCTGAATAATACAACAAAAATTTATTAACTATCTTTACATATTATGAAAGATCGCTCTTTCTCCAATTTTTTTCTAATTTGACTAAATTCTAGCTATTAATTAAAGAATAAGTTTTTAGCTTCTCCCTCGATACGAGTAGGGCATTTCATGAATTCAATGAATTCAACTATAATGTCCTTTCAATTGAACCAGGAGTCACTCCTAAACGATTTGATCAACACAAACGATCAACTATAGCAATTTACTCCAATATATTTACTTAAATAACCTCTATTATTCTTCATTATCCTATCCCTGTTTTCTAATAGCTTCAGTTCTATTTTGCTCGTTTATCAAAATAATTAATTCAATTAATTTCATATCTCATCTAATTTGTGTAATTACGTTTAGTTTAGTTGGAAAGGAATTGGGATTCTATGGAGTTCAAATTACAAAAAGTCCCTGAACTTTGTGAAACGAAAACCACTGATAGTCCAACTTCATAAATATATATATATATATATATATATATATATATATATATATATATATATATACATGCATGTGTGTGTATGTATGTATATGAAGTCAATCTTTAGTCGAGGTTTTGTTAAAATGATTCGCATTCATGGTAATTATCTTTGATAGTGCGAGACAAAATCATATGAAAATTTCATTTTTTTAGGGTATTGTATACTAATATAATTGTATAGGTATTTAAGATTACCTTAATTACTAAAATTAAAATACTTAATTTGCATCAAAAGCATTAAATTTTATCGTCGAAATGTTTAGTTACATTTCGTTCGACATATTCTTGAAATTATAGTTGAGTCAGAATAAATCGTAGAATGTAAAGTACACATATAAGAATGAATTAAAATAAATTATTGAAATAAATTGCTTGTTTTAAGCTTAACGCATGGGACTTATCAGAATTCGTGTAACGTTAGGTGATACATGTGTGGTTTAGTGTACAGCAGATATAAGAACCTGTTTGAGAGAGTGCCTTAGATTATTCTTCACAAGGAAATTATTTTGCAAAGAAAACAGCTTAAAGGGAAGGTTTCTAGCTTTTTTACAATGTTGTTTATCTGCCATGTGTATCGATAAATACAAGTATTCATTTGTAGGTTTTTCATTAGTTATTTATTGTTATTCTTGTTATATAGTTATTAATTTTTATATTAATTATACGTTTGTGAGTTATTATTTCATTAAGTAGTTATTTATTGATATCAATACATTTTTATTGATATTTATTTATGTATAATTGTTAGTGTAAATATATATTGTTAGTGCAAAATAAATTTATTTATTATTATTAAATTGTATTCATCTTGCGTAGACAGACTATAATCGCATTATTTCTAAAATTTGAATTGAGATTATTGTTAAAGTTACTTGAAAAATGATATTCAGATGATAAAAACTTGAGACTGCAAAAATTATATTCTGGTGATTTAGATTTGAAACTGCAGATATAATAATAAAAATATACTCATAAAAAGTACCTGAATTTTTCTTATAATGCATCATCAAACTTCTTTCTCTTTAATTTTTCGCTCTCATATTTTTGGTTTTAGGATTATTTAGTATATTACCTTATTTAAGAGACTCTCCTTGTAAGTAAACCATGACTTAGAAAGTAGCATTTCTGTATAAGAATGATAGTAATTAGGAATTCAAAGATTGACTGTTTGGATATTCAACTAGAGAAATTTAAAGTATATTAACATAATTAACGATAGGAATTAGGTTAATGAATTTGATATCAACACAAAATTCGAGCAGTATAAATTAATCATTTTAGAACGTATAAATCAACCAAAACCTTTAACTCGAAGCCCGTTGAACAAAGTTTGTTCCTGAATCGGAAACAGTTTTGTTGTTATAAAGAAAAGCAAAAAAAAAATCAATTATATTATATGAATAGGAAGCGAGTTAGCTACTACTGCATATTTATAATGAGGTTTTAATTTGTATTATCATTAAATAAAACAACATAGTTAAATAGGGTATAAGTGATTAATTCTTAACTTATAATTATTGTGTCTTGGTGGATCGGAGCTTTAATAGCTAAGTGGGGTTGACGCAATTTTTTTCAATTAATACATCGATAAAGAAAGTCAGCGGAAATGTGCTGTCGTATTTTAAAGTTTTTTTTTATCATCAATTAAAACGAAATCACCTTAAATCTTAATTAGAACCAACTACTGAATAAAACAATTTCAATTGTTTGGCCAGAAATTCTCGCACTGTCTATGAGCTGTTGTATATTCTAAATTCAGAAAAATTCTGGACATAAAAATACTGTTGATCATTTTGTTTCAATCATTATTCAATTATTTTAATTTTACATTTATTATTACGGTAATTTATTCAAATATACGATAACAAAATTGAAATCGGACTAATGTCAATCAGGATGCAAATTTTAGTTTATTTCCATAAAATATTCGTTGTATTTTCTTCAACTTAGTATATCAAATGTGATCTAACTATACGCTCAACGTTCCATAACATAACATAATCATCAAACTGCTGGCTTGGAATTACGAAATTCAATTTACATACTAATGCATTTCATGCTAATAATATGTTTATTTCTTCAGTAATACCTTCTGCTCTCTTAACCATTCACATCTCATTCTAATTTATATATATGATTGATCCTAGGATATATAAAGTCATATTCATGTTCCCCAAGGCCTCTTCTATAATAGACGTAAACTTTATAAGGTGTCTTAACTTTTGAACAGCTTCATTAAGAATTCCATTAAAGTGAATGCATTACTCCTGTCAAGAACTACAGAATCAGATTAATATAGTCAAGTGTCAAAATCTTCGATAGTGTTATCATATTCTTGAAAGGGTTCTATTATGATGAGTAATTTAAATAGTATTATATAATACTTTAAGAGATATTAATATATTTATATGTAATTCATTAAATATAACTATATTATTATGAAAATCAAACATGTTGTCTGTAAATTTTATCTCCTTCTATAGAAGTTTGTATTAAGGAATAGGAGCATTTTAGGGTTATCTATTCCACAAAGGAGGGAATTATTTGTTGAATTATAAATAACGAAATGTTTAGGATTTATAGACATATGTAGAGTATAATGCTTTATTAATGAAGGAACTTGTACTCTAATTAAAAAGAAAAGAAATAATTTTAAGTTTTGTGAATTGGTCGAGAAAAATTAAATGGTTTTGTTGATGAATTGTAGAGTATATATAGTTATCTATTCGCTTAGAGATGCAGTAGGCTAAGGCGAATTTTTACGTTTTTATACTATTTTTAATAAAATAAAGGTGTAAATAAAAGTGAATGTAATGTAGGATTTTCATCACAAAGTGCTTGAAGATGCAGCAACCATTTTTGTTCTAAATGAACTATCATATTTTATGTAATGAAAATTTCCTTAAAGTTTTTCAATTTTAGAATATTATATATAAAAGTCGGTTTTAGTAAATAATTTTTTAAATTTAAAAATATATCAAGAACATGATGAATATTGAAAATTTACTTAGATTTTGCATGCTAACGTTTATTAAAATGTGTATGAAAAAGAAGTTAATTATACTAACATTTCCCATTATTATCTATACGGATTCATCATTTTCAACTCATTTTATTAAGTTCAAAGAAAATTTTAGGTATTGTCAGAATTTCTTTCAAATTAATAAAATAAATAAATAATGGGAAATTTTAGTATCATTAACTTCATTTTAAAGATCATTTTCATGAACGGGACATTTAAATTTTCAGTAAATTTAAACTAATATTCAGTAAATTTAAATCATCACAAAACATTGTGAAAAAGGAATTAGAACTGAACTATAAGCTAATTCAGAAACATTAATGAAAATGATTTTTAACTAATTAATTTCCTAATTCGTTGAAGAACATGATTATATTTTGTTTCATAAGGTTCCTGACATATAAAATATTTATTTGAGACAACTTAAAGGCTTAGGATAAAATATTTTATGTTAATAAACTAGTTATCAAGACTAATTATTCATTATTACAGAAAAGAATTTAACTACTAGTGAATAGAATGTTTTTTTTAAATAACATAAAATAATAGAATAAAAGAAATTTTCTTGTGAGGGATGAAGAGTCATCTATAGGGAAATCTTTATTTGAATTGAAAATAAGCCATTTGCATTTTGCGGAGGTTGTAAAACAAGCACATTTTGCTTAATAATTAGCACAGAAGAGTGGTATAACTTTTTTATTGGGGATGAACTTTTTTTAAACATGCGTATGAATCCAAGTCTCTTAAAGTATCTCTATACTTTTGCAAATTCAATCTTAATGAATAATTTAAAGTTTGTTTAACTGGCCAAAATAATAACACCTGGCACTTGCAATCATATTTTCAATTGAATCTCACTGCCTTGGTACACGAAGGATCTAAGTTAATATTATTTCCTTCAAGTTGTGGGTTCAAGTTTTTATTTTATGAAAGAACAGTCCTGTTGTGCGACTTATATGCGTTTGATAATTTGGGGCTTCTTATTAGCCTTCCGTGTCCTTAAAGAAATAGAAAATATTATTGATGTCGAAAGGTATGTTAATGTTCAATCTTCTATTATGTTTACAATACAGGATAAATAAACTTTTTTTTCTTCTACCGACAGCTCCCATATAGAGTCAGTAGAATGTTTCGAGTGCTTGGAATGAATTAATTGAAGAGATGTTAAAAATATGCCATTTTTAATTTTCAAATAAATTATATTTAAGCAAATTATACATTGTGTGCAAAATTCCCATTGACTCAATCTATCAGAGGGCGCTAGTGGTTCAGTTTTGGCAGGGGTTCATTTGGCAGGGTTTGTGTTTCAGGTAATATGTCCTTACTTTGATTAACTGGAGCCTTATGGAGAAAGGAATGCTAAATTCTCTGTAATTCTCGCCACCAGACCGAAGTTCAAAACTTTGAGATCCAACGGCAAAATATCTCGTGTTGTTTCTAAACACGACGTTAATAATCAATTTATCATAATTTGTCCTATATAATCCAAAAGAATGAGAGAAAAAATTGGCAAAGGATAATATTATAATAAATTATATGTTTCTATTTCGCAATTATACTTCCTCAAACGTTAAGCATTTCATTTAATAAGTTTAGGAAGATAGATATAATATTTATCAGATATTTCATTTTTCTCAATTTCGAACGTTATATCCATAATTTAAATTTAACATACTCTATTAATATAATTTCTAATTTCGCTTAAATTGTTAATTCTTACAAAAACTTTACAAAAAATAAATTTAAGGGTAAGGATTTTCACAATTTATGTTCTTAATAATATGGAAAACCACATTCTAATTAATCTCGACTTCGACGGAAAAGTTTCTAAATGAATTTCTTTGCATCATTACTATCTGTTTGGGAAATTGTACTGATTGGATATTGGATTTGATATATTAATTTCAAATTAATGGCTTTTTGCATGAAGCTTTGAAAAATTCGAATTGAAAACAACAAATATTTTCTTCTTTCAATAATATCTTAAGGAAGCTACTATTTATATTCTTAAAATTAATCTTATCAAGATTAAGAGTTCTGTCGCTTAACGCTCTCGTGTTGCTTCAAGTGTGACGTCAATAAAGCCAAACCAATCAAATTAATCTTGAATTCACAAATTATTTAAATTTGAAAAAAAAAATACATGCTTTTACACAAATTTTGTATTCTATTTATAATTCCCATTTAATATAGTAAAAATAGTAGGGTCTCTAATATTTTTATGATGAATATTATTTTCATGTTTTAGATATCCTATATATATATATATATTGTGCGACATTAAAAAACTCTTCAGTAGAAAAGTATGAGCGAAACTATGTATTTTTGACATAATCGATATCAATTAAATCAGCACTTTTTGGTTGTAAATGACATATCTAATTGCTTTGTATATTAAAAAATCTGTATAACTATTGCAAAACAATTATATCTTTTCATATTTTTTTCATTATACAATGAATGAATTACATTTAAAAAAGACAACCTGTTAGAAAAATTTAATTTTTTGTATCCTAAATTCGTTTTATCATTCAATGGTCTCAATTAATCAGTTACTGAGTAAATAAATGAAATTTTTTCTTAAAATTTAAGTCATATTACTACAATTACTTTAAAGCAGAAATATCTACTGATTAAAATTACTATTATATTTTTATAGGATAAAGGTTTCAAAAGTAAAGTATAAGAACTCTTTACAAAGTTAAATACACTTTCTCTCTCTCTCTCTCTATCTATCTATCTCTTTCTTTCAAAGTTTGATAATACCCTCTCAAATTAAACTAAAGAGTGAACCTCGTTGCTAAAAGAAATAAAAAAGTGTTTTAAAATAATTATTGATTTTCTTCTTTCAAGTGCTGAATACTAATAGCTAGAGTTATGTGATATGTAATTTGACTGCGCTATAACACCAATTTGTATTAAATAATTGATAAAATGCTTTTAACCAATTAGAAATGTGATGCATATGCCGAGTATGCGATGATTTATTTGTGTACACGTGAGTGAGATTTGGTGTCACGAAATATCTTAAAAATCAAACAATGATAAAAGCATTGCTCATTTCTGACTGTTTATAATGTATTTAACAAAAAATGTTCAAATATATCTTTGAATATGAATCTACTGTTAATGTTAAGCTAAACATTTTTCATACAATAAACAAAAAAGGAACACTTTAACTAATTAACTCTCTTAACGTATGTTAGAAAAAGGCATAGAGATAAATAAATATATATCATGTGATTTTTATTTTTTCATTTAGTTTACAGTCTTTGAATTTATCAATATCTGTTTGACGTAGCATAATGTTTATTATAAATTATATGCATACTGGAAAGCAAATCGTTGATGTTTTGAAAAAAAAATTGTCAAATATATTGTTAACGAAATGTGAGCAAATTATAAGAATTAGTCATTACTATCAAAATAAGTAGCTTGTAACAAAATTGCTTTTGGTTCCATGGAATAATTCAACTGAGGAATAACTAAATAAACTAGAGGTCAGAGTAACAATTGTGTATTGAAAAATCACTGACTTAATGAAATATATTTTCCGAAAACCATCAATTACTGATGTGAAACAAAAAGTTCGTCATATATTCTAAAAGAAAAATACCTATTAAAGTATTTTTTCGGTTCTTGAAAGAATAAATATTTCATGTCAACACACTTCTCCTTTGATGTTGGTATATTTTTCTTTCTATTTGCATTCTATTCCGTTCATATAGTACAAAATTTAATAATTTTAAAGGGACAAGATTCCTATGCAAAATGATGTTTTTACTACTAAATGCAGCATCCCCTCAGGGGCTTACCTTCATTTGGTAGATACGGGAATCATAACCTTAAGGCAATCTAGAATTTTTTTTCTTTCTTTCCCATGGGATTAACTATCATTGGTAATGCACAGACGATGCTTTCCTGAGATAACCAAGTGATCCTTCCCTATTTTGGACTCTCCTTATTGTCAACCATTTTTATTTATTTATTACTTTTTCTAATTTCTAGATCACAGTTACTGATTGTTTTGCGTAGAATAACCATATTTGGTTCTTGCGCCATTCAACAACATCATCACTCTCTGTGGAATATATACTGCTTTAGAAAGTCCTCAGGAGGCATGTAATCAAATATGCGTCTGTCCCAAAAGTTATGACAAGCCGGGTAATGCATAGAAGAATCGATGATAAAGAGCTTTACCCGATGGAAGTACCACATTTGCACTTCCCATCGTAGGCATGAAATTAGAATTTTTTTGTAGCTGTCTAGATAAAGTTTCAGGTCTGCTATAGTTAGATTCATTGAACTTTCAGACTTATCCTTATTCTTCTGTAATGTAGTTTTAGTTTCTGATCAAGTTTTAGACATTCGAAGTAAAGGTATAAAGAAAAAAAAATATTAGCTGACCCAAAACTGGGGTTTCATGGGCAGTTTCAGAAACTTCAATGTTTTTTTTCTGTCCAGAGAGTGTATTTGTAGTTTTAAGGAATTACGTTTGTATTCGGTTATCATCTTCTTTTATTGTAGTTACATGTATAGCTTACCATCTTCTTTTATTGTAGTTGGATGTATAGCTTACTATCTTCTTTATATTGTAGTTGCAAGTTTGTTTATAGATTAAAAGAATTATGCTACAATTGCGAAATGTAAGAGGAAAATATTTTTAACGGAAGAATATACTCAAATGGTAGAGCTTGTGAAAAAATCTTCAAAAAATGAATATTCTCTAGATTTAATTACGAGTAATGTTTTCGATTTGTTTTGAAAGTTAGGTTTAGAGATGTGAAATACGCTCGTGTATGAGACATCCATTCTACAAGAAGATATTGTTTCATAGGATAGTTATGCTGAAAGGTAGGACATCCATGAAAAAGGTTAGAGAATGACGAATAAACGCAACGCACACCGGGAAAGGGTTAAGACACAAAAAACATTTTAGTGAGATTGACTATATTATCGATTCAAATATATTAAACACATGGTGTATAAACGACTTTCAAGTAAATATGGCAAATACGAGCTAACAAATTATTAAATCCTCATGAAAATATCAAAATCACATACATGACATTGTTATTCATTAAATCACGTGCTTTATGTATGTATATGTTAAAATGTGATTGTTAATGAATCATTTCCAGGTTCTTGGGATATACATATGATTTACGTGCTATATAAGTAGCATAAACACATGAACTTGATGAAAAACAATTTTTCCGTATAAAATATGATCAAGGAAGTGTTTTTAAAGAAAATTTTCTGGATAAATCTTCGGAATTCTTGTTTTCTCCCGATTCATTCAGTATTTAAGTCCTTATAAAAATTTTAATACATGTATTAAAATGTGAAGTAGACTAGTCTACAGATAAACTAAACAATAATTAAATGCGAAGTATTATTTAGTGTAAAACGTAACCAAGTTTTCAGAGTATGCTGCAGATATACTATTCCCAATAAAAAAATAAAATATTAAAACGTATTTTGGAATGATTAATCAACTAATGAATCGTTGTCAAATTTGTTTGGGCTCCATGAAACAGAGGAGAGAAATCAATGGTAACAACAACTTACCTTAATGATTTAATTTACTTTCAAATTTAATAATATTTGAATTAATCTCCTGTTAAATGCAAATATTTTTGTTCAGGTAAAACAAAGTATAGTTATTTAGCTACAACTGCCTAAATACGTTAATATTTTATTCATTAATGTAAAAAAGCAAAAAAATTAATAAAATGAGTTTAAATTGAGTTCTGGTTAAAGATAAATTACTTACAAAATACTGCGAATTTCAAGCGAGGTGTGTTGGAAATAATGTACCATTTTATTCGTGTTTTGAAATATCATAACATTTGTGTGCATGCGTGTTTTTGTGTGTGTACAAACGTTTACAGTATATACATAATTAGTGATTTTCTAATTAATATGGCCTTAAAAAGTCTTTAGAATTCTTGAAGTTACATTTTTTTTTGAATATTCAAAAGAATTGCTATTGAATTGCAGCCATTAATGACAAGGTACGGTTTAACTTACCATCCATGTAGCAAACGTTTAAAAACATCCGAGACAAAGTACTTTATTTTTTAAGGACAGATAAAAATGAAATAGATTCCAAGAATTTTAAGAATTACTTTTATACATATATTTGAGCCTAAAAGAAAGAAAGAGAAACAAGAACTATAACGTTATCTTTCGGTTGGCTGCCTGTCAGTTACGATGCATCTTGAGAACTTCAAAATGTTTTTACTTCTTGGTCTCAACTAAAAGGTTATGTTTTTTTTTATAAAAAAAAGGAATTTTCTATTTTGATATCGAGCCAGAATTGTTATACAAATTCGGTAAAGACCATGTGAGTAAAATTTATTGTAACTAAAAAAAAAATGTTGTTTTTCGTAGTCTCAACTATATTTTCGAATACATTTATACAAAGTATACTTTTAGCTTATATACATTTGTTTGTGTTTTGCAACTAACTTTTATTATACTAATCAAGAAGTCATTTTAGATATATATCGTTATAAACAACTCGCTCTTTTATTTTAGATAAACTACTTAAAACTGCTTAATACCGCAATTGAAAGAAGATAACATCATTTAGTACGTGTTTCACTTTAGAAACTTCCAATTCATATCTCGTAAACTGTATTATTATATAGTATTATATTTGTTTCTACAAGATGTTAATGATATCAATTAAATAACCTTAATTCAATGATCTTTATACTGCCGTTCATTTGATCATGAGATAGTGATACTTATAAAATAGATGCAAGACAGAGAAGTTGAAAAAATAATAAGTATAGTGAATTACAAAGCATTGTTTATGCAATTATTTAACATGTATTTAAAGAAAAAGCTTTGATTTGTATCATCATTGAGCCGTTTAAAAGTATGTAGCATTACGTGAAATAAATTAAAATAAACTAAAAAATAATAAACGTAGTAGATTAATCCAAACTTTATAATGAATTTAAAATACAAAACTTGATTGAACTTAATAATTAAAAGATTTAGGATGCTTATTATTTGTTTCTTATTTAACTATTTTTTTTGTTATTCAATTTTAATTTTATAAATTATTTGTGATAAGAGTCTCGTTTTTATTATTTCAAGTTTTGAATCTATGTACTGGCTTTTTCTGTGAACTATTTAAGAAAATTATAATTACACTTGCTTTTTTTTCTGCGACATGGGTTTTAAGGAGGTAGATAAAGAAAACCAACATAAAATTTTAATTAGTTTTATTCATTTTTAATTCTAAATCATTATGATTAATAAAATTACGTAATTCATGCATACCAAATTATTGAAATATGTTTCTAAAACATTCTGAACCATTCTTTTAAAATAAGTATTTTTTTTTCATAAAAGCCTTTAGATGAAATATCATGAGAATACACCAAATGCTTGTATATTCGAATACTCAATTCTTGTACTATTATTGGGATTGGAAAATTGTTATAAAATTTCTAAATTCATTTTAATCAACTTTACAGATTATCTCGTAAATCTGAAAAAAGTAAACTGGGTGTCATAAGAATTACACAGCAGAAGTACAATCTTCTCTTAAAGGAATCCAGCACTTAAATATTGATGAATGCATAGTAGTCGAAAAAAAATTATACATAAACTTTTGTAATAAAGCAAAAAAAATATTTAGACAATGGCGTTAGTAAAAAACATAAAATCATTGTCTAGCCATCTGGAAGAAAAACTAACCAAAGTTCCTTAAAAGGGATATGGCACTTCCTCTAACAGCAATAGTTGTGTGATACCGTCTTTTCAATCTCAATACCAAGTTATCGAGCAGTTCTTAATGTAAGATTTACCAGTCTTTAAAACGCATCTGTGTTAGCGGTCTGGTGGTCTCCAGAGGATACGATTTTGTTGCCATGAATGTCACTCCATAAATCATCTCACTCAAGTCCGTTGAGATTTAGTTAAATCAGGGGAGCACCCTACCTAATCTATTCTGCAGACATCCTTATTTTCTAAAAGCTTCCCAATGGCAGAGGTCCTGTGTGGAAGTGCATTGTTATCCACCAAAATAAAGAACGCACCAAAGTCACCTCGAAGCAGATTCACATATGAAAGGATAATTTAATCGCAATGATTATCTCCAGTTATTGAGCCGAGTTGAAACGTATCAAGCTAAATGAAGCTTCATATATTTCATATTCTGATATTGATGATTAAACATAATGCCTTCCCTCACAAGTACTCCTGTACCATCCCAACAGTCTCTTTGATTGATGTTAGAGAGATGAACCGTGCCCTTACCTACCTTCAAACCAACTAGTTCTGAGAATCGTTACTCAGACGGAAACGACTATCATCAGTAATCTGAACGTTACTCAATTGATGTGATGACCAGTCTTTGTGTTCTTGACACCATTGGATGAGGTGCCGTTGATGGTCTGCTGTTAGTAAGATACATCCTTCAGGACGATGACCAAATAGTTCACATTTATGCAGACATCAGGCTACAGTAAAACATGAAAGCTGTCATCCATTTTTTGTGTGCAGTTGCTGAGTACTGTTGTCCGATGTCCGATTCCGGTCGTTTTTCCCTGCAAAATGATACGCTAATAATCATTGTCTGTTAAATTCCCTTTCCGATTACAGCCAAGTTTACTCCCAGCTGTCATTTGGAAGGTTTTCCAAAATCCAGCACCTTCACATTTGTCAATTCGAAAACACTTTTACAACACTCGTCAAGTTACGAGCTCTTCAAGCTTGCCGATCATTCTTGTATAGGAAACTTGTTTCTTGTAACCATTATTAGCGTACAATATCCCTTTCATTTATCAGCAATATCTAGAAATGGGTCTTTCGATATTCTTTTTAAGTTGGTGTTAGTTTGGCACTGGGCGGACGTACTTCATTTCTTTTTTATGTCATGACATCTCCTCTGATGCCATAGTGTGGATATTTGTAATTGTATCACATTTTTACTGAGCTGCATTTTCACTTAACAGGTTACCAAATAAATTTACAAAAATATTAGGTTTGTATGATGAAAAATAAAATTCCATTTTTTTGTTCTTTAGTTTATAAATATATAAAATTTTAATACTGTAATCGTACAACATTTTAAAAATGGGTGATAATTTAAAATTTATTATTGCATATTAATTTTGTAACACTTCCAACATTCTCTAAAGAGTCTAATAAAAGGTATCTTTTTCGGAAACAGCATACTTTAATACAATTTACCTTCAAAAAGGAAGATATTTTGTTACTTAGTTATATTAATCCTTCTCCATTATAACCTTTATATTACTGGATGATTTCAGTATTGTACCTATTCATACATGTAAACAATAGATTCTGTATAAAATATTCGTTAATACTTAAGCCACCTCTTCTAATGAAAGTATTAAAAATGCATTTAAATTTCTCCACATCATTTATTTAAAATATTTTGTAGAGAGAAAATCAAAATATTATCAACCACTTTAACATTGATATGTCTATTTGAACTTATGAATTTTTCGTTTGCTAGTGTTCAAATAGTTTTAATTGATTATTTTGCGTATTGTTACGAAATCGGCAATTTTGATTAATTAACAACCACAGAGGCTAATGAATTTGTCCGTGACATTAGAAGCACAGCAATCTATTTTTCAAAATAAATCGTGAAATACACGGGGTATGTTTAGTTTCACTTTCAGGCTACAATAATGATATTCAATTTAATAATTTATCATTGTTTTCATTTTATTAACATTTAGACTATGATTTATGCGAAATATTCATCGCGTTTGCTTTAATTTAATATATCAAAATCAGTTTATTTTTCACTTGATTATCTAATATATTTTTTTAAATGCAATATTTAATTAGATACATTCAGGGATATTATAAAACCACGCCGAGAAGAAAATGAACAATAATCGTTAAACTTCGCAAGAAAGTTTAATAATATCCGTTCTAAAATTAATCCGGTTTGAGTCAATGACCATACACCAATCAGTGACTTTTCAATTAGGAAGTGGGTCTTTTATAAGTCTGATCATTGTAGAAGATGTGTAAGCATAAAAATCCTATAACGGCTCTAGGAGGACTTTTGTAAGCGAAGAATACCAGCTAGATGTGTTAGAAGATAGTTCGCACAACTAAGCCAGTTTGAAAGAGAACTGATAATCGGCATGAGAAAAGCAGGCTGGTCAACACGCCTTTTTTTCAACTGGTCAAAAATTCCTCAGATCCTATCGATGAAATAGACAAGAAATTGTAATACGTGCGGAGAAGTACTGAGTAAAGTCATCTGGGGAGACTCGGAAGATGAAAAGACGGGAGGATGAAAGGTTCTAGAGGCATGTACTCGAGGATCCTCCAGTGACTCATTCCTCAATACAATTAGATGTACGGTTTCTTTCCAGTTTATCCACAAAACATTTTAAGACGCCTTCCGAATCTTTCCGTGCATTGTCTTTAACACTGAAACATAGGTGACTTCGTCTACAGTAGTACCAAGCTAGAGTGGCCTGGAATGCCACAGATTGACACAACATGGTGCTTAGTGATTACTCTAGGTTCTTTTGGATACTGATGATCATCACGAAAGTGGTGTGGGGTGCCTTTTTGAACGGTACAATTCCACCAACGCTTTTGCGCTACTCATTGCCCGCACAGCAGGTATAATAGACAGGGGGTCACAATCTATGAATGTGCCTGTGTTTTATTTATTGTATTTTTTCTACCCCTTGTCGGACCTTTTCTCAATGGTCTTCAACGGCCCTTTTTCAGTAAAATAATGTTATTTTGCATACATCTGGAATAGTGCAAAACTTTCTTCGTCATATAGAGACTCTTCTATAGCAAGCACGCTCTATGAAATAGTTCCTTATTAACCCATTCTCTCCCAGTGTATCACGGGCGATAAGCTGCATGAGTGTCTTCTACGGCCCAACCTAGCAATAGATATAAGCTTGATGAGAACGTTTTATTTAATTTTTTAATGTTACAATACCGCTAATACCGATATAGGTAGGTAATTTGGAGAGTTGACCTTGGTGATATGTGCTTGTATTTTACTTCTGGCTACCAGGATGGGGTAATTGTTAAAAGCTTTAAATGTAATGACATGAAATAAAGAGTGCATTTGTTTTCGGTTTGCTTTTTTCTTCCTTCCTTGCTTCTTAGAAGTTCGAAGGAGAATTTATGGCCCTTTATGGGGGTTAGGGCTTTTAGTAGCAGATGTTCTCATGTGTTCGTTTCATTGCGTAGGTTTTTATTTGTAGCGATAGTCATGACGAAAAGAAAGTATTTATCTGATTTTGAGATTTTCGAATAAATAAATAAATCTGACAGTAATGTTAGTGAAAATAATCCAAATATGTACATAGACATTAAAATAAAAATAATAAAAGAGGGGGAGGACTAAGATGTGCCCTTTGCTCAAAATATTCCGTGAAGCGTCAAAATATGCTTGTAAGACATGTGATGTTGTACTATGCATTGATTGTTTTTTTACAAATATACCATACAGCTAAATAAGATTTATCTTTTTTGTCTATATATTCCATATAATGGTACATCATTACACCATGGAATTTATGTAACATATGTAAACATATTTTGTATTTTCTTAAAAGTATGAATTTTTATGTAATTTTATGTATAAAACATTCTATTATCGATTAAATCCTTTTTTTCTTTTGTATATATTAAGTTTAATGTATTTTAAATAAGATATGTAAATACCAAAATATTTTAATAAATACCCGATTTTAGAGGAATTTTTTTCACGAATTAGGCTTAATATCAAAAATCGTCTGGGCACAGCGTGTCACTCCGCGGTAAGAAGCTGCGGCCCAGTGAAGCACTTATTTTTTCTCCCTCCGGTAGCGAAAGGTTTAAGCATTTGTGGGGCAACCTGAAATGTCAGTAACCTCCGTATCACTCTATGACTTGGAGGTCAACTTTCAAAGGGATGTAGCGTTCAGGACGGAGGAAAAATAGACCACATTTGTGAATGCATCTGACCCCAGTTAACAGTGAGACTTGTCGCCCTGTTTCTGTATACATTTGCTAACCAATGGAGCTTGCTGACTGGTATCGGGGATCTTTTCGTCTGCAGGTCACTATATCATTCATGTACTTTAGATGTTATACTAGGGAAGCCAGCACCAACTCTCTAAAAACTGTACCTTTCGTTTGGAAGGCTTTTCAAGCGCGCGAAGTGACACTTTCGTTGATTGCGATCTTTTCAGCTACACTGGTCAAACTAAACCCCTCCTCCAGCTTTCTAATAATTCTTCCATATGTGAAGTTGTCTAGGTGATTTTTTTTAGCGATAATTCACGAAAGAACTCACTTGCATTATAATCGAATGTTTTAATTGCACCAACATTCTTATTTTTTTTCCTAGTCTTGAACTGCGCTTCTCGACCTCACGCCTTTTCCATACACTTACTTCGAATATGGCGTTTTCTCCCTAACATTTGCATAAGTATCATTTTTCAACTGAATTGAATTTTCATTGAACTGATGGCAATGCTCCCTTTTCTGTAAATGTAAGGGCTATCTGCTTAAAATTTATATTGTTACTTAATTTTTGCACACCAGTGCATACGTATATGTATGTGTGTTTGTAAAATTTAAAATTTAAGTACTTATTAATTTATTTGTAAATTGTGTGTTATCACAATGATTGTTTATAACAAAGCCATATCAATTGCTGACAGATTAAAAAACTTCAAAAAAATTGGGACATTAAAATTTCTTTTTCAGTGAACTTTTTATTAAGTCCTAGACCCTTCTAGCTGTATTTGATTTTTTTGACAAACTTACAGTAAAAGTATTAAATATGTTACTTTGTACTTTACTTTTGTATCCTTCTTTTGTTTTTGTAATGTAATAAATATACTACTGTTGTCATTAGAGTTTTAAATTTTGCATAAAATTACAGTCAGTAAGAAATAATGCCAAAAATATCCCAAAATATTCTATGCATAATTATATATAAAATTAATCCCTCAATTACTTGTATTGACTCTAAGTATTTTTTCTAATCTACTTTTTAATTTCATTACGGTTTCTATAGAACGCTAGTTTCTTTGATGAAATTATCTGCAAGCTATTATTCGATATTTTTGGATGTATTTTATGCAATTAATTTATAAAATTGTTTATTTGCTCTTTATATAGTCATAATTAAATATAGCTTTTGATAGAATCTTTACTTTCAAAATGAATGTGAAATGTTTTTCTTTGAGAGATGTGATTAATCTTTCCTATGAATTGAAAGGATTTCATTAAATGAATTTTTAAGCCTTATGTGATACTATTTCCTTTCTGTATCTCTTTGTCATCTCCAAAAAAGTTCAGAGTGCATTTTATGAATTAAATATTATGTTTATAAGAGACAGAAGCAATATTCTTGGAGAGTTAAGTATTTTAAGTAGTAAGACAAGTAGCGATATTTAAGTACATATATGTATTTAAATCCTAAGATGATTTAAAGAAATTTTTGTATGAAATCTGGTTTTCAGAGGATTGTTATTTCTTGCTACTAAGTTTAGGCAAATTTACATCATCATTACTTAACTCAATGTAGCTTCTTATTGCTCATTCTTATTTAATAGTTATATATAGAATATAGATGATTTCGTCGTGTTATATTCAAAAAGACATGAAATGATAAACTACATTAAGTGAACTGTGATAATTAGTAACTGAAGTTGGGCTGAGTAAAAAACACAGTATTCATAGTGTAAATGTGTGTCCCACTGTACAAATTAGCTGCAGGATTGTCGAGAGCAACACTGAAAGAAACACTATTTTCTGGCATACAACTTGCAGTTCTTGTTGACGATTTTTTCTGCAAAGGGATGGCGGATACAAAGGATTGTAGAATAAGCGCAATCGAAAAAGCAAAATTCAGAGAAACGTGATTTTAATGTACTACTATAAGAGTACGAATTCCATATTTTTTTAATTAACAGTTACTGTTTTTAAAAAAATTGTAAACTAACGTGTTATGATATACAGTTAAAATGTAAAAAAAAAATATGATAAAACATGGTTTTTTTTTTCTATCTAACGACAATGTACATTAGTTTTTTAACCTAACAAGCTCATTTTTGAAGCTTGTTATTTTTAAAGTGCATTGTTCCATAAAGAAAAAAAGTTAATAAAAAAGTACGAGGAAATTAATTTGTTTATTTTATTTTTTATGAAAGCACCTGTGTGATTTTTTTTTCTTGAAGTAATTTTTTAAATATATCTAATACGATTCTAATCGAGAATCAGAAGGAGAAAAAAATTAAAGGATTTTTTTTTTATCGAGTAGAATATTCTTGTTAAAACATCTGTTGATTGTCATTTACCACGCTTTGGTGAATTCTTTATGCTAATATTTTTTCGTTAAAAAAATTATACTTTAACAATAGCGTTGTTTCCCCTTTTCTGCAAGTTCTAAAGAAGCTTTTTTATACACTTTTTATAACAAATGATGTTATTCTTGGTGTATATAAAAACCTTGTTAGAAATAATAGCATGAAAATATATTGATTTATTTTAATGCTATATTCTTTCGAAAGAAACGTTTACATATTATTTTAATTTCATGAAATTTTTCTTACAGTAGAAAAGATTATTTATCAGTTTCTTTTATAATATATAATTTAATATACGTTCTATGGAGAGAAAAAATACATTTATCCTGAACGAATCAAGCCATTATTATGAAATTTAATTTGTGTTTAGCGTAAATATCCATATGAAACTGATTATACTGTAAACGCGAATAAAACACTGATAAGCATGTTACGTCCATTTGAGATGTGCAATAGGGACTACTTAAAAACAGGAGCTTACGTACTGCAATTCAGTTTGAAGTAATCACCTTGGATGTTTAGATTAGAGGTAATCAGAGATGTAGCCGGAGGACGAGCGATCAGTTGATGGACTTTAAAGAAGGCCATGAAGAAGACGTTTTTGAAGCAGAGTCTTGTCTGGTAGTTAAGGTAGTTGCTGGTTATTCACAACAATGGATTAGGGAAGGGAGATTTAACGATGATTGAGGATCAAGAGAAATACGAGGGCTTGTTTTTTTTCAACCTCCGATTGGCTATAATAAAAAGATGGGTGAATATAAAAAAAAAATAATTACATTACCAAAAGTAATGTACAACAAAGGTTACTTCTCTACATAATCACCTTGACGATTGAGGCATTTGTCATATCTGTGAACAAGCCTTGCAATATCCTCTTCATAAAATGTTTTCGCCAATGAATTGAGGTGAGTAGTAACCGTTTCTTTGAGCTCCTGGTCAATTTGGAAGCACTGCCCTCCAAGCCACTTCTTCAATTCAGGAAAAAGATGAGAGTCACTTGGCGCTAGGTCGGGACTATATGGTGGAATTTTGAAAAATGTTCCATTTAAATTACTCAAGAAGCAGTTCAATTTGGGAAGCAGTTCTGCCTTCTTTAAGCTTTCGACACCATCACTCATAAAGCTGTCTCCATACACTCGACTCATTCTTTGATGAAATTCCTCAGCACAATTCCCTTCTGCATACAAGAAACGAATAACACTGCGCAATTCACACTTGGCGGGAGGATCAATAGAGACAACCATGTTTAATTGACTGCAGTTCAACAAGAAAGGGCGTGTTGGACTCGGCAATGACAAAGCTTGTAAAGGGGAGATGCGCAGTAGCCTACTGCGCTCATCACCTAGCTGCCGCATTTCTGGTCTTCAAAGTATGCGATCGGAGGTTGAAAAAAAAGCAGCCCTCGTACGTCTCAAAACACAAATGATGGTCAGGATTTTAAAATCAGAAAAGCAACCCCGCATACCGATGACGTCGCAAGTATCAATGCGGTGTCATTTATCTCTCTCCCAGCGTCCGATAATATTTAAAGATACCATTTGAAGACGACTCATCAACTTTGAACTTAGGAGGCAACCTCCATTTTGTCGCTTATCATGAACCCACAATATTGCTGGTGTCTATTAGATATTTACTCTGATCAGTCAAGCTGACGAATAATCTTCCATTGTAGGATTGTAATGTTTAGCAATGAATCATTCTTCCATCTCAAGGCTGACGACTGCACAGACGCTTGTTGAGGTTGCCAGGCCAAGTGTCTCATTCGTCATTTTTTGTCAAACACAAATGGCCATTACACAAGGTGCAACAGTGTGATTAAGGATTTGCTATGACATTTACTCATAAATAAAGGCATGTTTATAGTTTACATATGTTTCAACAGTTGCTTCAACTGTTTATGCTGTCATGTCACACAGGTTACATTTATTAGCAAGAAAATGTTCGGTCATATACTTCACGACACTCCCAATAATATCTTCAAGAATGTGTCGAGTTCTCATAGCATTCCCGGTCATGAGATCGCCAACAGAGCCCGTCTAGGATGTACTTGGAAGTCAAGTGACACCATTTTGAAACTCCTCTGAATTATATGCCCAACTCTAAAGGTTTCGATAGCATCTAACTGAGGGATCATATGTAACTTAATTGATTTCATACCGCGTCGCTTACGTTATCTGTAGCTACCATCTCACCAAGGCACAATAATTTTCATGTCATAACTGCTTAATAAAGTATTATTTTTTTCTAAATTTGTAATCATTTTCATAACTACTCATTCATTCATGCATGAAAGTTTTTTCAGTTATTTTCCTCGATTTCTTCTGGGCATGATTAAATGTTTTTGAAATAGAGTAAATATATTCATTTAAATCCTACTGATATATATTAAGTATTATCGAAGAAATGTATTTAAATTGGATTTTACTTTAAGTTTCATATACATCCTATGACAAAAAGTATTTGTAAATTTATAAGTTCAATTTATTTTATTTTTAATTTTGCATTTTCGATTGTATAGGCAGAATATTTCAAATAAAATTTATTTTTGTTGAAAAATAAAAAAAATTCAATAAGATTATTTTATCTTTACAGATTTGTATGAAATTACTATTGAAAAAGAAGGTTTAAATCCTTGAAACTACTCATAGTTTTGTGACATTGGGCTATTCGCGGTTTCTCTTCACTAACCTTGGGGACTTTTAATTAAGATTGATTCCTTTTGCTAAACAGCCTTTGCCCGATCAAAAATGAAATGTGATTATGTAAAACAAGTAGAAATGAAGTGAAACTGGAGAGTTAGGAAATATATAAACTCACACTGAGAGGTTGAACGAGAGATTGAAGTAGAGGTTGGGATAGAGGTTGAGTGATTCGAGAAGTTGTGATTGAGTTATTCCAGCGTTCAGCAATTGTTCCAGAGTCGAAGTTGCAGTCGAGGAAGGCTTAGTGGTAAGAGTCAGTTAGATTATTATTGGCAGATTGAGTTAAGGCAGTAAGGCCTTTGTCCGGGAGAGCATTTATAATTGTTGTTATAATAATAAGGAGTTAATAAATTGTGTAATTATTATTACTAACGTCTCTTTGATCGACTTATTGATTCTTGGTGTTTAAACATTGAATTCAGCTATGGCACTAGAGGCAACACGGAATAGACAGCCATCACAGTTTAACAACGCACTTTTTGTCTTAAGCTAGAAATAGCATTTTAAATTATCTTACATACAATTTTGTAATGATTTTAATTTTTTCTCTTTAATGCCTTTTAGTAATAATTTATTTTTATTCAGAGAATAATAATATTTGAATTATTTATATTAATAGTTAGTATTTTAATTACAAGTCACTCTAATGTCATGCATTTAATTAAAACAGTTTAATATGCCTGGATTTGCTGAAATTTGACTATTCATAAGTTTTTCAAAGTCATCATTTTTTTCCAGCACTAAAGCTTCTGATTAAATGCGTTCTGAAATTCAGCTTGTTTGAACAATGTAAGCAACACAGTCTTGAAAGCAAATTTTTTTAAACTTTTTTTCTCTCAGACTCAATCATACCTCAAGCAAACATCAAAAATTTTGATTTCGATTTTTAATTATATGGAAAAAATTTGTTTCGTTTTCTGTTTTCGTCCTCAGCTTTTCATCAACTGCCCTTATCGGCTTCATCTTTACAAATGATACGGAAATTTGTTTTAGTTTCAATTCCTTTGCCAATATTATTGTGAATTTAATTCCTCCACGATACAGAAAACAAAAAAATTATCATTTTGGACAATAAATTTCACGGAATTCAATACACCATTCTGTACTACTGTACATCTATCAAAATGTATCTGAAAGTTAAATGACAAGTAGATTTAAATATTTTCAATGGCAAAGCTTCTACTTACTGATAGACAGGCGGTAACTTAGAACAGTAGCAATTGTTGTTTAATCGTTTCGGTCTCGAAAAAAATTTAGCCAAACATTCTGGTCAAAGAAGAGAAATAATTTCTGATTAATTATTTTTCGTGTTCACAAAACAAGATGTATGATATTACGTAGAATTCCGTCGGGTTCTGAAAATTATTTTATGTTAACCAATTTTTATATGAAGGTTTTCCTTAATTTCAAATATTGTACGTTATCTATAATTACAAAAGAAAGTGAATAATACTAATTTGAATCAATATAACATTCTCTTTCATCGTGTTATTACTTGGAGCTGTACTATAAATAGGAGTGTTGAGAATGGATGAAAATTTGCGACTCTTTCTTAGTAATAACTTCTCGAAAATTTATTTAATGTTATTTATTAAATTCTTGTTAATCATACACGAATATAGTTCTATTTGATTTGAATTCTCATATTTCGCTTCTTAAATTGGATTAAAATTTTATTATACAACAATATTTTGGTAGCGTTCCAGTAAACACGTTTACAAGCACATTTACAAAAAACACGAACAAAATATAAGGCAATTTTTTTAATAATTAAAATATTTTAAGAATGTGTTAAATATTTGGATTAAGCATTAATTTTCTCAATTTTGGTCAACGATGAGCAGCAAATGAAATAGTTTCCTTGTAATTCAATTATTATTATTTTTTTTTTTTTGAAAAAAAAAAAGTAATACTTTTAAATAGGAGTATATAATTAAAGATATAAATCCACTATCACTTCATTAGAAATAATTTTAACAGCTTATATTTTTTTTCGAATTACATATTATATTTGTTTGTTAATCGAAACCACATTAAGTTGCATTTTATAAAACGTTTCAGCAAGTATGTTACTAGACTTAACAAAAAGTTTATAAACCTATTTTTATTTTTATCATGCACATTTATTATATATTTGGTACAAAATTAATTTATACTCTTTCAAAGAAAAAAAAATCCTAATTCTATTTTTTTCCCTGCAAATTATATATTTAAAATACATTAGAAGTATTTACTTACTTAACCTTCTGTACTAAAAAAGAATAACTACATTTTTTCCATGGAATTTTCTTTCTTTCTATTTGACGCTGCAGATGATTTAAAATACATCAAAGAAAAAGAATGCTTTTGGTATTCTGAATTACACTCTTGAGATTAAAAGTTAGAATAATTTTTTGTAATTGCGGAAAGTGAGATTTCTTGTCTTAAAATTTATTCTTTTCCTTAAAATGAATTATACACTTCATTAATATACTTTAAGGTTTTATTGGATAATCACGATTTTTCTAAAAAAATTAGTATATTTACAACTGACAAATTTACTGCCATTTTCATTCGATTTATGTTTATGACTGTAATATTCTTTTTTATTTTAAAAATTTTGTTCCATTTATTTATAATTTACCAACATGAAATATTAATTTCTATTTTTTTCAAACTATTTTATTTACATTTATTTAATTTTTATGAGTATAATATTATTATTCGTACTTAAAAATAGATACAACTTATCTGGAATGAGAATTAGTATGCCGCACTAAAACAATGCTTAAAATCATATTTTTTTTAAATTTGAATGAAACAATAAAATAAAAGAAAAGAAAAAAAATATTAATAAATTTTAATAAACAATATTTTTTAATAAAAGAAAATCAGTTCTTTATTCTAAAAGATCAACAATTATTTTAATAGAATAGCAACACTTGTTATATTATTCGAAAAAAAAATATTATTTTGATTACAATAATAAAATAAGGAGTGTTTCGTTGTTTGATGTGTTGGAGAAAGTACGTTAAGGATACCGAGATATATTAGGAAAATTAAAGTATTGAATTATGATTCTTTTATTTTGAGACATTCATGTTTTAAAATTATTCATAAGGGTTTTTTTGTGTGCTTAATAATAATATTTTTGTCATTTTACTGATGTATAAAATATTTATTTCTCTTTGAGTTGTATATTGTCAGGATATTTTGATATATATACATAGATAGACAGACAGACAGACAGATATTTAGGTACCAATTTTAAAAAATCATATTTCGTAAGTATTCAGTATATTTTACTCTTAATATGTAAATTAATACATGAACCACCTTTTTTTTAATATTGCTGTATATTTTCTGTGAAAAACATACAGAACTTCATAATTTTTGAAGATTATTTTTATTTTCTTTTTTACATATAAAAATTGTGTCCAAACGTAATGTATTACTAAGGAGAAAAATCATTTTTGAAATCATTTTATGCATAAGTACCTTTTATAGAAGAATCAAATATTTGAAACAGTACTGTGTAAAATTTTCTCCTTAACATACACCTAAATAAAAATATATTTCGCAAATATGTCCATATTCACCTGAAAGTAAAAAAAAATATTTTTGACAAATAAATACTTTTATAGTCGCATAAAATGCTTAAGATTTCATTTTTATGCGCAAACAAATCTAACTACTAATAATTTGATAATATATATGTCACAAATGCAAAGCAGGTTGGTTGGATATGGTTATCCACAATTCCTCGCATGTTTTCCAAACTTTAAAAATTTTCACAATTTTTTGAAGTATCTTTTTCGGAAAGCACATTTCAGGCAAAATAAATAATTTTTCAGATTTTCAAAAAAATTCAATAAATCAGGGTTTTCACAAATATGTTGTCACATTCTGTCTATGTTTTTATCATATGCTCTGAAACAGAGTTTGTTTTAAACACATATTATTTTCATTTGAAAATGCCACATTGATTCACTGTAGACCTAAAATTAATAACTCTTATTAAATTACTGAAAGTTTATGTTTTAATTTTAAAAGAAAAGTAGCTTGGATAATTATTGATGCTGAAAATGAAAACTTAATATATTTATTTTTACTGATCATTTGATTATTTTGTGTTTCTATTTCACCTATGTTCTATTACAATGATATTTTTCTGAAATATTTATATGAAATATAATAAAGTTGCGGGATGTGAGAAAAAAAAATAGGAAAAATTTATGAAATGATAAATTTTTTTTCAATGGTTGGGTTAAAAAGGAGTTAGAAATAATTTTTTTTTATATCGCCATAGTAAGAGTTGAATAATTTAATATTTTTATGAATAAAGCTTATACTGTAAATATAGCGGGTTTCTTTGTATAACATGGACTAAATACTATTTATAAATATTTCATTATGCACCAAATATTTTCTTCGGAGACTCGCAAAAACAGAATAAGAATACATTTTACCGGAAAAAATTACACTTTACTTTTTATACACTAAGATTGGGAAACCGTTCCGTATTTTAAAGCTCATTCATTTTTTAGTAATAAAAACTAAGACTTGCGAGTATTACCTAATAAAAAGTATATTTCTTGAATTTCTAATCCAGCTGAAAAATAGAGACCCCCTTCCCCCTTAGAAAACCTCCTTATTAAAAGTGATATTTTCTGACTTTTGCATTAAAATAAAATTTTTATTACCCATTATAATAAATTCAATTAACACAATCCCAAGGTATTAACAATAAGTCAAATTCAATATGATTTTGAATGGTATACTTGAATTGGACATTTATCCACCCGTTCCATCAAATGGCAAACGAGTACGAATGCAGTTTAAATTAATTGACAATATACTACAGTTTAAATTTAAGGCTGTCAAATAATACGTTGATAGTAGCTACTTATTACTATAAACCCTATAAGAGATCTTTAGGCCCTTCTGTATACATCATTTTTCCGTGAATTAGTGGCCATAAATTAAGCACTCGATTAAATAGGCAAATTTCCAAAGCAGTGTAATAATATATAATTAGACGCAATGGGGATTTGTCTCTAAGTGCTTAATTGAAGTATAAATATACGTAGAATTTTCAGAAAATTAATATGATGTGATTGTAAATGGTTGAGAAATTTATGCAAAGATGCACTAAGAGATTTAATGTGGTCACAAAAAAAAATTTCGTCTAACCAACAACTGCATCAAAAATTAGTTGTTTCACTTCATCAGTAGAAAGCATACAAAAATTGATTCAGAAACATCTCTCATTCACCAAACTTCCACAACACATTACTAGTTGTCTTGCTGATCGTAACAAATTTAATTTGCAATAGTATTGCATTCTTTTTTCTATTAGTTAAATTGTAAAAGTACATGGAAAAGCGAAAGCACTGACTCCATATGACGCTTAATGAATGAAATATGTGGAGATAAAATGAATAATTGGAATTGTTTTTATATTGCTGCCTAAATTCTAGAATATTTGAAATATGTGGAGATAAATTGAATAATTGCAATTGTTTTTATATTACTGCCTAATTTCTAGAATATTTGAAATTTTAAATAATTTGAACTTTTTACTTGGTCCCTAGAATTTTTAATTATAAATGTAATAAAATAATTATTGGTTTATTCGAATTTGAATGCGACAACTTTTTAATTTTTGGAACGATTTCCTCAAGATAATTATGGTAAAGGCAACTCAATAAACTTTTCAGTTTACAAGCATTATCATTGTTATGATATTATATTAGGATAACAAATAAATTGAAATATGAAAAAATCATTATAAAATATTCTTCTAAGGCTGAATTCATAAAAAAAGGAAGATGAAGGATCAAATACAAATATAAACTTCCTGAACTTGTTTCGGAATATTGATAACAGGTAACTTCTAAGCCAGCTATCTCATATACAATCCAGGTCAAGATTAGCGATCAGCTTTCATATAAAGAACGGATGCAAAATAAAGAACGTCGATTTCATTGCTCAAGTGACAGAGAACATATAAGTTGAGGATCGAATATGTAAATATGAAGAAGGCAAGGATTTTCAGGAAGCTCTCGAATCTATACAATAGCTTCGACAGTTGCTTGATGATCAGTCTAACGTAGTAAATTCTGTCTTTTCACGATTTGTTATATCTGAATCATTTACAATGATCTGAAGAACATTATAATGTTATAAAAAGTCGTAACTTAATAAGATACATAAAAACATTTTCTTGTTTAATTGAAACAATAAGTATATATCATGTAATATTAATTTATTTTGTAAAATAAAACATGTGTGCTAAAATTTGGATACTAAGCTTCACAACATTTTTTTTAAAAAAATTCTCTTATCTTCATTAAAATATATGCAACTCTAATCTACAGAAAATTGTAATTTTTTGTTCATGTCCCTTCATCTTTGAACAATTCAATTTTGATTGGACTATTAACAAACACCAACAGATGTCTCGAAAATAAAGGCAGAAACATTGTTTGTCTTCATTATTGTAGAATTTATAATAAGGGTTCCCTACCTGTAATGTATTCTGAAAATATATTCAGTTATTATCTGTTAATACAAACTTCTATATATTTCAAAAATTAAGCTTTACTTTTGTTTATCGTTTTACAAGTGCCTACATCAGAAATCAAATATAATGAAATCCACAAGCTTGTAAGTTTATAATGACTTACCAAAGAATATCGAGCTCTCTAATATGGCTTGCAACTTTGTGACAATTGTTCCGGGAGAAATACTATGAGATAGATAAGAAGCAGTCATTCAGTCTTTATTAATAAACATCAAAAATTACATATAACACCAATTTACAAAACCTTTACTAGTCTTGGTAGTGATTGTAAAATTCAGGTATTACCCTTAACTCCAAAATAAAAAGTAAACAAGCCATGAAGTACATCAAGACATTCATACATGTGTGGGCATAAACCAACCACTTTTTGATTACACTGTCAAAATAAGTTTTAAAAAATTGGAAGATTCGAAAAAGAAAGAAAAATTCATGTAGAAAGATATATTGATGAACCGTAGTATTTCAAAATCGTATAAAAAAAAGACCTTATGCAAAAGATTTTGGTGTAAATACATTCTTGTCATTTCTAATTAATACCATTTTAAATTACTAATCTCATTCTTAATACATAATTTTAAATATTTAGATTATAATAAGTTATATCTTTAAAGATTATATTTTATAATCCATACAATAAATCATTTGTTAATGATTTGATTTTTTTGGAGGACATAAAACGGTTAATTAAAATAATGGCACAAATAGTTGAAACACTATAATAATTTCAAAATAATTAATATATCTACTATGAATGATAATTCATCTAAATACCATTAATACTTATATAATATATAGGGAAATTTATCGATATACTAGTGTTAGCTTCTAAAGGGCTGTTGTCAACAATTTGGAACTACTCCAAAAAAGAAGCACTTAATGCTGCAAAGAATTGGCAGGAAATTTTTCTGAATAGATTTTACAAAACTAAATGCTTATATTCTTATGTAATGTAATGATGTATAGACAAATAAATAGATTTCAATATTTTTTCAAGAACCGCTTATGTTTAGATGTAATAGATTAAATTTGACTAAGCCTATGACATTCGCTTCTGCCGAATATATTCTGCGGCAGAAATAACTCCACAATTTCAAACATAAATAATAATGCAATAACAGGTGTTATTCAAAATTTATTTTATTATTTGAAAGAACGATAATCATCAATATTTATATTCCTTTTTTTACTTGCATTTTCACTTCGTTTTGAAAATGATATCTTCCAAATATTGACTTTCACGGTTTATGCATTTTTGAACTCTCACCCAGACGTTTCTAATTACCCTCCTAGTAATTTTCAGTGGTTTTGCATAATTTCTTGGTGGATAGCAGCTTTGAGTACCTTGGTTGTTCTTGATCTATACTAGTAGACAGATGCCCAGAGAGAATAGTATCAGGCCATGAAATATTAGCTCATAGACACTTCGGAACATTTCTTTCATCAAGTCCAGCTATGTTCTGGCTGTGTAGTTTGCAAAACCATCTTGGTGGAACCAAGCAGCCAAATTACCATACTCGTACAATTTCGGCTGTAAGAATCTACGTAACATATCCACATAACAGCGAGAAGTTACCGTAACTAATTTGCTATTTTCCTCAAAAAATTATGGGCCAATAATTACAAAATATGCAATAGTGTACAACACAATAACTTCATGTGGAACATTTTGCCAAATAATCTCAGGAGATGTACTGCGGTTTCAGCCTAATCACAGTCATTCAGCTTCTGCATGCACGACCATCATTTTTTCATAATGGTACTTCATGTCTAAGTGAAAATTCTCTCTTACACAGATAAGAAATCCCCGTAGGAGTATCATGCCCACTGACTGAACTTTGCAGAGATCGGATAAAGTTTGACTCACTGGTTCGTCTTGCTACACGCTATGATAGCTTAAGGTCTTGCTTTAAGCTGCACGGTCTACCAAAAGGATTACGCTTTAAAACCTAACTTGTTGGTCGGAAATTTCGGACTTATAACAAAATTGTTTTCAAATCAGGAAAAATAACATTTCGATCAAATTTCTGTGGAGTTATGATAGAGTCTTCGTATTTGAAATACACTTCTATCACGAAATCACAACACTCAACTTTTCACACCATGATGGCTACTGAAACGGTAATACATCTGTTATTCAAAGCCTGTTCCAAGTTTATGGTGCGCAATTAGAGCACAGTGACAGTGGAAAATCAAAGAGTTATTTCTGCCGCACTCTGCCATAATCAAGTGTAATTGATGAATTAGAAATAAAGTATTGACAGCTGGAAAAAAGTCATAAAACAATTTGAAACTCAAGAATGACCTATACGAACAACTTATTGTTATTTATGTATTTTTAATTATGATGTTCAAAAGTTAAGATTTTAAAACTGACTTAGCTTTATAAGATCCTAGACTCCTAGTAGAGGAGAGCCAGTTACCATCATCATCACAAGGTTGGTGTGCGTTTCAATACAATCCATTTATGAATCAAAGAAAAAGATCAGAAAAAGTTGAAAATGCTTCCCACTATATAAGTGGAGATGAAATGTACCCGTTTTAAGAATGGATATTATTAAATTTAGAATGGCAATGTGATTTTCACTATAATAATGTCAATTGACCGTTTATCCTTTTTCTTAGATGTCTACAAGTATGACCTCCTTAGCATCCCAAAAGATAATCGTTATAACTTTTTCAGCCATCTTCGCCTTTGAAGAAGTTCATTGAAATCCAATTCATTATTTTCAGATGTTTGGTGGTGAATCCGGGTCTCATCGATGGTGACAATTTGTAACGGCAGCAATAAAAACTAATGAAATATCATTGTCACAATTGTTTCACAACCATTTAACAGATGGCAGACTGAATGGTAGCACCAGCATCCCTCAGCAATGCCTGCTGATGCCAAAACAAGTACTTTTCGTATATATTACATGAATTAATGAATCCTCAAAAGGCAAGTCAATCAGCAATAAGAAAAATAGAAAAAAAAACTTACCAAATGAAAATAAAATGAACAAAATGTATAAATATATATATAAACATTTCTTGCATCCTTTTTTTTTCCCTCTACGAAGATGATAATCCTCTTTGCATTGCTCTGGATCATAGTAGTTACATCACATATGACGTCACGATCCATATATCCTACGAACAATTTAATCTTTTAATCAACAGTTTTTTGGGCTCATTACATTTATTCTCTCTTTATTTAATTCTTCGAAGCTGAATTGCAATTTTTTTTTAAAGTTAATCATTGCAAAAAAAAAAAAAACATTCCTTCAAAAATTAAATTTTAGTTATACTATATTAGTTAGAAATTTCTTCCGGTTACCAGGATTTTTTTTTTTCAATATTCAGAGGTGCGAAGAATAGGTAATATAATAATAATTTCTTAGTAAAATACAGTCAAATGTTTCCTATAGGGTAACAAAAGACATTTCGATAATTTAAAATCGAATCATAATTACACCACACTATACCATTTGAGTAATTGATCGAAATGTACAAATATTTAAGCACCATCCATAATCAATGAGCACCATAAATCAAACTTCTGAACGCAAACATCAAGTAATAGATGTTTTTTCTGCAACAATCATTTTTTTCAATCTCAGTTTATCAAATACCCAGATATCCAAAATAAAACTATTTAATTTACTCGTATATTATTTTTTAATTTCAACACTTTTCGGAAATTTCATGTTCCCTTAGGCGTGGTGGTGAAGTTAGGAGAGGGGGATACTATCTTAGATGTCGTCCTCGTCACATGTCCGAGGCTTAAAATTACGACGTAGTTCACCTATATGTCTTATGTTTCTTTTAGTGCGACTGTAATGAAATGAAACAAATCCGAAATTCCATGTCAAACTCTCACTGAGCGACTTGACGAAACTTTGATATTAAGTGTCATACCTTTCATAAAACAATGGTTAATAATTGTGATTTATGTTGCTAATAAATCCTTAGACACTTCATTTTTTATGTTTAATAAACAATATTAATTCTTAAAAGTACAGATAATGTGATTTTAGTCAAAACTTTTGGCGACTCTAAAACAAGTTGCTTAATTAGTTTAAGACTTAAAATAAAAACTAAGAACAATGGATTTGAATAGTAAAAAAATGCCAAGATGAAACAGAATATGGTTTAGAACTGTAAAAAATGCCTTTTAATGTCGTGTACCTTATACAGCGAAATCCCTTTATAATGATAGTTTGGGGTCAAAATAATTTATGTTTCCAGAGAGAAACATCGTTATATAGGGAATCTATACTGGAACGAAAATAACTTTTTTCCTTTATAACCAGTGGTGTCATCAGGAGTGTACAACTTTCATTGAGCAGCGTCACGCATTTACTCAAATAATAATAATATGTATTAAAGGATGTGAGAACAACATGTTTACCGTGTTGAATAATTTTTACTCTCCCCACTCCAAGTTTGAGAGAAGTACTCTTGCCCTGGATACTGAGAAGCCATGGCCTATAAATGTTTATCGCATAATTTAAATAATAAATTTTAATTATATAAATATATAATATCCCCAAATGTTTTCTGTAAAATATATTAAATAGTATAAATAAATCAAAATTCATTCATAGTAATTAAATTTATTTATTTGGAATTCTGCGAAAATAATTCGGTAAATTTTGTTTACTTTTTTGCATTATCTAGAGACAATCTCAAGCAAAAAGAATGAAGTACATCTAACAAATTTAGAT
>BMAW01107070.1:0-49969 GCA_019974015.1 Nephila pilipes
CTTGTATTTCTTGGTCTCGTATTCATAAATAATTATAGAATGCTTTTACCGAGTTAAAATCATAATATTTAAAAGAAAAGAATTTTTCTATTGCTTGAAGTAAACAAATTTTTTTCAACTTTTAACCTGCCAATTTTTTTCAAGCAATATTTTTTATTCTTCATTTGTTGAAACACTTTAATTGAAACTCAATAGATTGGTCGAACGCCTTCCAAATTCTGATCTGAATATTCTGTTCCCCAAACTCCCAACTACAGTTGCTCCCCTGAGTAATAAAAATGGCCAGCTCAAGGGGCTGTTGTAGACCATTCGCATCTTATAAGGGGGGAAGTAAAGGAGCATCCTGCTTTTTTTAAGATTTTGTGGATGGAAAGCGAAAACTTTTTGTAACCATTAGCTGTGCTTAACCCCTTAACTGCCGCCGGCGTATATATACGCCTCACTCAACCGATGCGTTCACTGCCGCCGGCGTATATATATACGCCTTTCTGAAGTACGATCCTTTGCATTGCGCTACTATAAAGAAAACTACTCCCACGACCTTGGAATGCCATAAAATGACCTTAACAAGGTTTGAAACGGATGTTCTTATTTCATAGAAGAGGGGTAGGGTATTGGTAAAGGGGATTTTTCTGAAACGGGAAAGTTATAGCTGTGCAGTTTTGCTTCTGTTTCTGTTTGAGTAGGTCGTGCTTTTTTTATTCTTCTTTTGCTTCCGTTTTCGTTTATTGTGCGAAATAGATCTTTTTACGAAAATGTCTGACAGTGATGAGAGTGATTTAGATGATTATTTCCCATCATCTTCAGGCTCAGAAACGTCGGAATATGATATTACTTCAAATGAAGAGGATTCTGATTGCGATTATTCTCTGAAAGACGCCTGACGTTGGGTACAAATGGATACAAAAAATTTACAGAAGAGAAGACAGAAGAGGTATTATATAACAATATTTCGCCACCTGTTGGATATGGCTATTTGGAATGCCTTCATCTTACGGGAAAAGAAGCTTCCAAACATTGACAATTACAATTTCCGAATGAATTTGGTGGAACGCATATTAGAAAAATTCCATGTTACCACACCACGATCTGCTAAACGACAGAAGTTACAAAGCGATTGTCCTTTACGACTTACTGGTAGACACTTTCCGGATTTAGTACCATCAAAGAAAAATGCATCGAGAAAATGTATTGTTGGTTCAAAAGCGAAAGTTCGTCGTGAAACTCGCTATCAATGCAATGAATGTGATGCTGGTTTATGTGTTCAATCTTGTTTTAGGAAATATCACACAGCAGATAACTTATAACATCTGTTTGATTACACTGTTATTTTATACTTAAAATTTTGTACTTTTTTTTTTTTTTTCCCATCTTTTTTCTGTGAAAGTAAAAAGGTTTTATGTTGCAAAACGCACCTCATTTTTTCCTCCAATACACCGCATAACTACGCGCGCCTGTCTGAAAAACGGTGGCACTGGGGAGCGAATCTCGTCAGTTTTCCTCGGCAGGTAAGGGGTTAAGTAGACTGCTTTCGGAATAGCTTTACACAAAAAAGTAAAACGCTCGGAGGGTTAATAAACACTCATTTTTAAGTTTCGATTTGTCTTAGATATCCATGTCTTTGATAAATATAAAGAATGGCTAATTATCTCTAGTTTTTGAACCATTGTGTTACCTGGCATATAAATTTGAAAGTTTGTGTCCTGTTAATTCTTTATACAAATCCACGAAGTTAATTGTATCTCTCTGAATTTTTGAAAGCTTGCTGGTGTGGCCAAGAAAACTTCGATGATATTTCCCCTCTCTCCCCCACAATTTTTCACACTTTCAATGAGAAAAACAAATTTTTTATGCTCATTTTAACAAGCTTTTAATACAAATTGTGTTTTTGAAATCAATTAAAAAATAAAACTACATTAGTTTTTGTTTCAAACATAAAACTAAATGTTTAATCGTCAGTTTGATTTGGGCCTTGATACAAATCTACAGTCTTCATCAAATCACCCAAAATTTTTTGGATGTTTTAACATTTTTAAAAAAAGGATCTGGAGGGAAAATACCAAAAAGTTGATTTTTCTATATTTAGTTTCACATTCACTGAGAGTTTTTGGTTTCCTCCCCCCTCCCTTTATCTTTTCCACAAAAGAAAATTTCTTATGCATAGATTTGGTTTATATCGCATCCATACACACGACCGCATGGTTTATCTTTGAATTCACCATGGGTTCAATTATAAATTAACCTATGTATAGAATGGGTACCCCATTATATTAGCTAAATTAAAATGCAAAGAAATTTCATCATTTTTATGTCTCATTTGATTTATTGAAAAATATTAAGGATTTTTATCAAGGTGTATCAAAAGCATATACATTTTTTGAATCAAAATTGTAATTGCAATATTACACAACATAAAATAATCATATCACAAATCTAAATATAAACCATATTCAGTGGTTTCCTCCCATCTTTTTGTAAGCTGAATAATACAATTATTTGAATTTTAAAGCAAAAGAAATTTAGACGATCCTGTTGTAGCTCTTCAATATTAGGAAAGTCTTCTCCAGAAAAGTGCGTAAATGTAAACATGATAGTCGGTAAGAGCATAGTCTTCACTCTTATGTGGGACGTGGTAAAAGTTTAATTTCTTCAAGCTCCTCTTTTTTTTTCCCCAGAAGTGATACAGGGTGTTTATGGTAACATTATCTTGTTGGAGAGAAGCTCTTCTTCGGTTGTCTAAAACAGGATATTTGCCTTTAAAGAGGTATACATTCTGTTTAACTGTTCACAGTAAATTTCAGGATTGATGTGCCAACCCTGTTCAAAATTCCACCCAATACAGAGCCATAAACTTCTTTTTTAAACTGTCCTTGTTTCCAACAGGTTCAGCTGATTGGCCCTCATTTAACCATTGCTTTTAATTATCTGGATTTTCTTAGATAAATCAATTTGTCTTTACATCTCTGTGTTTAAAAAACTGCATATCCTTTGGATTTTCCAGTGGATATTTGCAAATGTTGACTTGTTAATTCACTTGCGGTGCAGTCTGTTCATGAACTTCACTGAATTTTTGGTAAGCTTTTGAGAGGCTCGGCATAAAGGGTGCCTTAATCTAATACTTTGGAGGTGCTAGTGGTTGGATTCATACCTTCCCCCCCCCCCAAATCTTAAAAGTTTAAATACTGAAGACCTCTTCCTTTTTCTTTGTCTTTAATTTCAAGAGATAAGTCTCCTTCATCTACTTTTATAACTTTGTGATTTAATTTAAAATAATGTGTTAAGATGGATAAAATTTAAATATTTATATCTGCCATTATATAACGTAGAAATAAATAATAGCTATAAAATATAGAACAACAGATACTATTTAATCTAATAATTTGTATTCATCAATATTAATAAACAAGTGTATATGCATTCAAAAAATGAAAGTATATTTAATACATCCCAATAGCACAGGCTTGGGATTGCCATGTTGATTTGTGTGGCATCCTAGCACGATTCAAAATTATCCATACATAGCCCCCCCCCCCCCCATTTTTTATTGTAATTTAAGGTACTTTTCCATTAGAAGGGGCTGTAAAAAAAATCGCGCCATGCAAATTCAGAACCACAATTGCAACTCTATCCTGATGCAGTTCTCCTGCAGTTGCCCTTGATATTGCTCCTGTTTGGCGAAAAAATTTAACTATTGAAAACAGCCCCCCCCCCTTTAATGGAAAAATACCTGATTTGAATATGAAATATATATTGATCTCTAGTTATTTGAATTGTTACCTAATTATTTATGATTTCTTGCATGTTGAATTGATAAAAAAAAAAAAAAATCTGCTAGATTCACTTATTTTGAATAAGTTTGAAGCATAGTTTGCCTGCAATTGAAGCATAGCCATATCTGGCGCTTGCGCCAATAAATTTTACATTCACTCACTCACTTGCCTGCAATTGAAATGATATTGTGGTAACGCAATATGTGGTGATCCCTACTCTAATATACATAAATATTATTGCATAAGCAGTTTAGAATTCATTATTGATAAAAGCTGACAATTTTTAAATGAGTATTTGAATTTTTATATCTTTTTTAGGGTTATGCTTGGCCTTTTTACAAACCTGTGGATGCTAAGTTGCTTGATCTTCCTGATTATCATCAAGTTATCAAGCATCCAATGGATTTGGGAACTATTAAAGTTAGAAATTATTTGAATTTTAACTGTTATTTTTTTCACTTTATAAAATTGCCTTTTTTAGCCACCCGAGGGGCTATTGCTTAAGGTGGGGCGTTTTAGCATACCAGATCATTTATCAATTTTTTAATGTTTACTTCAATTTTAATTACATTGAGCTTTAATCTATTCAATTTATTAATTTATCATTTCCTTTAATTTTTTTAATATTGAAATAATTTACTAATGTCCATTTCTCAATATTTCTTTGATTACTTTAATTCTTATATTTAAGTGAGTAATTTAATAATTTTAAAAAAAAGTGCACCTTGGGTGGCTAAATCTGTTCTTTGTAAAACTTTGCTTAGAACTTTTTTTTTTTATGGATTGAATATTAAAATTTTCATTTTTTAAATTAAACATTTTCTTAAAAAATTATGAATTTATGTTGGTCACATTGTATAAGTGTTGTACTTTCTCTGAACATACTTGGTTGTGACTTTGTGGTGTTGTCAAATTTCCCAGGATTTGCTTGAAATGTTAGTATTTTCAGTGAATTTTGATCGATTCTCTAAGCTTGTAGGAGTAAATTTATATATGTAATATATATATATATATATCATGTTAATTGTTCTGAAAGGAAAGTATTCTATAATATGTTACTTGAGGGCATTTTATTTAAAGACTTTTTTTTTTTTTAATAATTGGGTTTTAATTACAGTTCCTGCTTTGTGATTTGTATATACATTTATCAAGTATTATTTGTATATATAGAGTAACTATAGAAATTCAAAACCTTGTCCTCTCTTGCATAGTTGTAAAATTTCAGTTATAGGAGATGAATAATTCATTAGTGTGGTGTTTTTATTTTCATCATCAAATTACACATAATATTACATTGCAAGAAAGTAGAGTGGTTTAAAAATCAAATGGATTTGAGGCCAATTCTGTTATTGAATGCACATATCAATTCTAGGAACATTTTTATGTTGATAGTTGTTTTCTTAGCTCAACATAACTCTTTACATATAAGTGAATATGTATTGCTGAATAAATTTATTCTTTTTGTATGAATTTTGTACGAATGATATTGCAATATTAGTCCCACATGTTTTGAAATGCTTCTAAAATATCTATTTAAAGATTTGCAAATATTTTGTATATTTTTTTCGGTAGCATTTTATTGTTGCTCCACAAAATTCAATGTGATTTCACCATTATCTTTGTATCTTCAATTTCGACCTTCTTATGAATAGTAATCTGAAACATTGATATATTTTCAATATTTGTATAATCTGATATTGTCATAATTTTTAGAATTTTGTTTTTACAAATGTTAATTTTGCTCTCAAAATTAAAAATCAATTTCTCCCCCCAGAGAAAACTAGACAATCATGAATACAAAGCTCCAGATGAGTTTGCGGGTGATGTAAGACTCATATTCACAAATTGTTATAAATATAATCCACCAGATCATGAAGTAGTTGCAATGGCAAGGAAGTTACAGGTATAAATATTAAACATTTGTTTCTTTTGGTATATTAATTTGAATTAAATGAAAATCTTAATACTAATTTGTTAAAAATTGAAAGTTTAAGGCATGCTTGTCTAAAGTGCGGCCCAAACGCAAATTATGAAAATATTTAAATTTTCACTTTTTGATTAAAAAAAATAAATGTTTGCAATATTTTTCATATATAAGAGATATATTGACATTTATTTTTAAATAAAAACAGCTTTGTATGTCATGAGAATTTACATCAAATTTATTAATAAAAATCCTGCTGTGGAAGGAAAGTCACAGACTTAACAGACACTCCTTCCAGCGACCTTTTATTTATTTCCACACGAGTTAAGGATCACTTGTGAATGGACGAGAGATACACTTAAGCCCCCCAACAGAAGCGACAATTACACATTCCCTGTTTTATGACAAGCCTCAGGGCTAATAAAAAGAGGGTTGAAATGATGCTAAAGGAAATCGCACTTTTTTGAAGAAACGAGTGGCTTACAGTTCTGAATTGGCAATTCCTCCCTTTAAATTTAATTTCTTTGAAACAACAAAAGGTAATTATATTTTTAATTTTGAATTGTATTTCTTTGAGATTTAAGATAATATACAAATATTTATATTACATACAAAGTTAAATAATACGTAAAAAGTTAAATAATACGTAATTGTATTTGCTTTTTTTTACAGAGAGAGTTATAAAAGTAATATCAAGTTTAAAAAAATTCTGCTCTTTTTTTGTAAATTTTTTTCTCACACCCTCTGAACAACATGAAATAATCTCTTGACTATTTATAAAATTATGTATAAATATTTCATAGGACTCTTGATATTCTTATATTGATTATTAAGCGTATCTGCTCGCTTCTTTAATTTTGAATGCATTATGATCTTCCAAAAAGGTTTCGATGTGTATTGTAATTTAGAGAAATATTTTCATTTGCATTTAAAAAAATTCAAATGACTGTCCTCTTTATTATTATTGAAACCCAAATAAAAAAGAACATTTATTAAACGAATATATTACATTATGACAGATTGCAGTAATGTAATACAATTGTGGATAAACAATCATATAACAGGAATGCTAGAGTCCAATTTAATAATTAGATAAATAATGTCTGTCCAATAATGTAATGTTTTAAGAGTAAACATCAAAAATGTAGAAATTCTCGTCCCACACAGTACAAAATAACGAGATGTTTAGTGAATAAGACCCTTCCCTCGAAATTTTTTGTTTGCTTGTATATGTTTAACCAGATTTTCCTGCAGAAAACTGATATTTTTTATATATACATGAATTTTAATATTTATACTTTATCACTTATTAATACTTTATTACTTGCTTATTATCATATTTTGGTATAAAATACTTTTAATGAAAATTACTTACATAAATATAATTCTTATTAATAATTTATATAATAATGGTCTTCAATTTTTGGAATCTATGACTTCCTTTTTATCATAATTCTTTGTTCCGTTTGTTAAGCATAATAACAACGATATATGTATTTTGTATAGTTACAAATATATATTTTTTGGGGAATTTATAAGAAATTCCAAATATTGTGTAAGACAATACAGTATAGAAACCCAAAAACCTTTAACAGATTTTTTCTGTATATCATTTCCATTTTAAAATGGTTCACTCAATATTTTCTTGATATGATTTTTCATTCACAATTTTAAAAAAAAATATTTATGGTAATCTAATAATTAACTGTATGTGATAAAACTAATATTGATTTAAATTAGTATATAATACATTTGTATATCTGTATTATAATGATAATTTGAACTATAATATATTGTACATTAATAATAATAATGAAATAATCGTAATAGAAAAATAAGAAAATTGTATACAAGGAGTAATAACTTAATTGAAGTTTCATTTTTTCTATCCATGAAAGAGTTAACAGAAATTATTTAAAAAATTGGATCTTATCACCTTCAGAATTCTTACGAAAAGCAGAGTTATATATTACTTTCAATTTATACACCTTTTGATTTATAAGCTAGTTTTTTTTTTTTTTTTTTTTTTTGAAGACAAAAAAAAAAAAAATTAAATACTACACATAGTTATATGCATATTATGTGAGATATGGCATTATGGTTTTTAGAACAGAGTATTTTTAATTTATTTTTAGTAGCAAAGTAACAATTCTTTTTCGCATAACTCGTCCCCAAAATGTATATGTTTGTTTCTCTAGTTTTCGCTTTTTTTAAAAAAAAAAAAATTGCAAGTATTTTTAAATATTTATTAAAGATCGGAAAATTCCTATCCTGCGCACTAAAACGATTATAAAAAATATCGATCATTGGAGGAAAAAAAATAAAACCGGGGAACCTATGCTCTTTCAAATGCATAAACTTTGAAAAATTTAGATTACCTTGTGTCTCATTGATGAACAGTGATTCATGACTCGTCCCATGGATTTCTTATCAGAAATGTAGTTTTCTCAGAATTCGTAGCGTTTTTGAGAAACTACGAACAATCTCGTCGTTCTTTAGCAAGCTGAAAACTTTATTTGAAAATTACCATCAAAACGTTTTCTAAAATAAGCTATTCTCTGTTTTTTATTCTATCTTGTTAAAATGAATGATTTATTTATTTATTTTAATTTTGTATTTTCTTGGTTTGTTTCAACTATCACTTCATAGTTATATAACTAGAAGGGTGGGGGATTTTTTTTTATTTAAATCTGTTTCTGTGTCTTGCATTTCACTTATGAAGTGCATTATTATTTTAAAATAAAAATCCTTACTTCTACAACTTTCAATTAACTATATATACCTATAAAATTTTATGAATAATAATTATTAATTACATTTACATGAAAAGATTTTGAGATCAAAGCACTAACATTTATTTTTCGATATGTTTCTGTTTTATTTCGTACTTCTAAGTTTCATAATTTAATGAAGTTAACTTTAATATATATAAGTCTCATAGCTTAACAAAGACTGGCGTTTTGAAAACAATGTTTCGTTAGAAAATTGTTTAAATTTCTTATAATTTATAAAAATTACATATTCATTTTAAGTTACAAAATTGATATATTTATTTTTACTATTTTGTTAAAATATCTTGTAAAAATTGTTGATATTCTTTGAATAATTACAATATTTGTGTGCTGTATAATTGCATTGTATTTTGATTTCTTATTCCTTGTATCAAATTCTATAAAAAGGTATGAATAATTCATATTCATTACGGATATTTGCTTATAAAATTAAAATATATAATTTGTTTAGATGGCCTCCATGGCATTAAAAAAACAAGCAGTACCTAAAAAAAAGAAAAATTGAGGATGAATAAAAGAGTTTTTAATGACAACTGGACGAAGAAATACTTTTTTATTGAGGAGAATAATAAAGCACTTTGCTTAATTTGTAGGGACTTTGTACCAGTTTTCAAGGACTACAATTTAAAATGACATAGTCAAAAGTATGCAACAAAATACGTTGTATCTGTCGTCATTTGCCGTGAAGATAAAATCACAGAACTAAATAAAAGGGCTATTGTCTGCACAAATTTTTTTTTTAAAAAGATAGCTATTCAGAATAATAACATTGTAAAAGCAAGTTATGTTGTAGCAAATTTAATAGCGAAAAAATCAAACATTTTTATTGATGGCGAATTTATAAAAATGTATGGCGTAGCAAACATAATTTGTCCTGAAAAAAAAAAGTTGGATTTTTCTAAAATCAGTTTATCACACCAAACTATAGCCACAAGAATTGAGTAGTTGGGGAATTCAGTTGAGAAGTCTTTAAAAAGTAATTATGCTAATTTTAAATTTAATTCGTTAGCCAAGGACGAAAGCACTGACGCTTCTGATACGGAACAATTGGCAATTTTTATAAGAGGAATCAATGAACATTATAATATCTCGGAAGAAATTATTGCTTTAGTATCGTTAAAAGACACAACCAAGTCTGTAGATTTATTCGATGCATTAAAAACAATTCTGAAAAAGTTTTTCTTATCTATGAAATATTCATCAGCTATCATAACTGATGGATCCCCTGCCATGGTTGGTAAAAATGGGGGACTCGTTAAAATGGTTAATATTGAAGCCGTCGCTGCTGGCAATACGATCTTGAGGGCATATCATTGTATTGTACATCAAGGCAATTTATGTGGAAAAATTTTAAAAATTGCAAGTGTGTTTAGCATTGTTATAAAAACCATTAACTTTGTAAGAGCAAAAGGACTTAATCATCTGGCTGCTCATCCCACGATTTTCATGGGCATGTGTTTTCTTCCTTTATTGGGAAGCGCTTCCCACTTTCCCCCCATTTAACCACTGAAATAAATTATATACAGTATTAGACGCGTAATTTACGTTTTGGTCAACAGATGTTGTTCATTGTCCACTAAATGGTGGCATTTGAAGGCATAATACAACAAAAAAATACATAATTTTTGAAGCGATTTCGGTCCACAGATTGAGCAGTCAGTAGAGGGTTAATCATAGACAATTTCAAGAGTTTTTTAAGGTAATGGGTACTGAATTTGCAGATTTTATTTATTATACAGAAATAAGATGGCTAAGTAAGGGGCAAATGCTCAATAGATTTTACGATTTAAGAACTCAAATAAAAATATATGTGGAAACAAAAGGGGAACCTGTGCCTGCATTTGAAGACGAAGATTGGGTTTTCGTTTTAGCTTTTTTTAGTAGACTTAACAGAACATTTGAATGATTAATTTTGAGATTTCAAGGAAAAAATCAATTTATTAATAATATGTTCCAAACAATAACAGCGTTTGAAAGAGAGTAAGAGATTTGACACATTTTCAGTACTTTGGCTGCACATAAACCTCTGATTTGCACAATATATGCTGCATTAATTTTTGATTTAATTTTAGAGTTTGAAAGTAGGTTTTAAAATTTTTGAAAAAATGAAGAGTATTTCAAGGTATTTTCTATCCCATTTTCTCTAGAAATAAATAAATGCCTCCAAATCTTCAAATGGAATGCATTGAGCTGCAAAGCGACATTCCACTGAAAGAAAAATTTGGAATGTTTCTTTATTGGAGTTTTATAAATATTATCTACCCAATGATAAATATCCTAATTTTTACAATCATGCTTTATTAATGTCTTAAGCTTTTGGCAGTACCTATTTTTGGGAACAATTATTTTCAAGAATGATGCATATGAAAAACAAAAATAGGACAAATTTCACTGACAAACATCTTGAAAATGCATTAAGAATTGCCACCTCATCTATTGAACCTGATATGAATTTGCTTGTTCAACAAAAGCAAATTCATCCATCTCATTAATTTGAATTTTTCCCATCTTTATGAAATCCAAACTAAATGAAATGAAACTTTTACGAATTTAAAATAAATATGTGCTGTACATATCTAATTCAAATTTTTAAAAAATTATAATAAAAAGTTAATTTATTTTAATAAAATTACATAGATTTAATTTTTATTTTAATTTATTGAAAAAATACTGTATGTGCGGCCCAGCAAATTTTTTATTTTTGCAATGTGGCCCTCAAATGGTCATAGTTTAGACACTCATGGTTTAAGGGATAAAAACTTTTCCTTTCAATGTTTCGACTCTTTTTAAAATTTTGGTTGCATAAGTATATTTATCACTTTTGTGAATTGCGAGTTTAAAGGTCATAGTGATAATAGCGATTAACAATTTTTAAAATAAATTTTGTATTTAATAATTTTGTTTTATGTTAACATATTATTGATTCAAGCATTGAAAGGTGATAAGGTACCATTTAAATTTTAAGAGTTTTTTACATTGTCATATAATTACTGTGTGAATTGAGCATAATATTAGAATTATAATGTATCTCTATGATTTAACATAATTTTCACCATTGCTTCTGTTAAGATTTGAAATCATAAGTTTTTGTGACCTCAAACATTTTGTACTTTATTAATTTACTTTTAAAAGAATTAAGTATTAATTTGTTAACATTTTGTATGCATAGGATGTCTTTGAAATGAAATATGCTAAAATGCCGGATGAGCCACCTGCAAGTGATGTTGCTGCTAAATCTGAAAAAACAGAAGATTCCACTCATAGTATGTCCAGTGACATGTCATCAGGTTCATCATCAGAAAGTGGCTCTGAAGACAGTGAGGAAGAAAGAGAAAAGCGTTTAAAAGCTCTTCAGGAGCAGGTAAGTCTGCTGCTGACAATACTTTTGCACTGGAATCTTGTTCTAATTTTTTAATGAGGAGTATAGTAAATTTAAAATGAGAAATGGTTAGTTGTCAAAATAATTGTACTCTTTTATAATTGATAATTAGAATATATTCTCAAGATATAAATATATTTTTATTTAAGTTGGAATGTGAAAACAGAACTTAAATCAAGGCAATGTTATATCAATAAAATATTTAATTGCTATAAATATGCAATAATTTGATATTCTTTTAGCTGAAGAAGGTAACTGAGCAGATTAGTGTGTTAGCTGCTGAAACTAGGAAGAAGGACAAAAAAAAGAAGAAACGGAGAAGAAAAGATAAAGATGAAAGCAAGGAAAAAATAGTTGAAGACGATCTACCTCCAATGGAAGCTACTACTACTGTTGCTCCACCTGCACAGCCGAAACCAACCAAAGCCACTAAAAAGAATAATGCTGGCAAAGTTCCAAATGCTAATAACAAAACTCCAAATCAAAATAAAAGACAGAGGCCAAATAATAAGTCATCTAAAAGAAATAAACCATTGCCTGCCTTTGATAGTGAAGATGAAGATAGTGCTAAACCTATGTCTTATGATGAGAAGAGACAACTTAGCTTGGATATTAATAAATTACCTGGTAATAAAATATTCTCTTGTAATTCAACAAAATATATCCTGTTGTATAATAAGGAATGATAATAAGTTTTTTTTTTTTTTTTTTTTAATACCCTCTCTATTTAATATTGGACACTTAGTTTATCATTTTTACTTGTAATGTAACAACAATTTGCATTACAAACAATTTTAATTATTAAAAGATAATTTATGTTGAAAAATTTACTTCTCTGTTTTCAGTGTTTCATATGAATGAAAATGCTGCTTGATTCTGAAGTTATTCATTTTCCTTCCTTACCTTCCTTTCCTTAAAGAAATAATTGCACTTAAGCCTTTTGAGGGCAGTCAGTTGATTTTACAATCAAAGAAACAGTCTCTTCAAGGACATAGTTGGTTGAGAAATTGACCAAGAATTTCCCCCTCTTTGCAACCATGGAGTTGTTTCCATGATTTTGAACCCCTTGGAGCTTGTTGGAACCCATAATCATCAATCACTTGACTGGTCCCTCTTGTTTTTAGAGGAGGGCAGGTAGTCAAAGCCCTTCATGTTTATCTAAATCACTGTCTTTTCCTCTTCATTCCCAGCCCTTACATAGTGAAATCAATTTTCCGTACATCAGTATTTTCATACGAGTTATTTTTTCCTCTCTTTATGTTACCTAAAATTATTTTGTATTAAGTTAATTTGCTTTTAAAATGTGGAAATACACAAAAGTACTTGCCAAATAAAGAGATTCAATATTGTCAATTGATTTAAATGATATATTTGACAATTTAGATTCTGACTATAGGTTAAAAGTATAAAATTATTTAGACTAATTTTTAAATTAGAATTCAATTATTGATGCTGTTATCTCGCAAGAACAAAATGAAATTGTCTAGGAAACCAATCTATAAAATAATTAAAAAAAAATTTCAAGTGACTGAAATAATTATGGTGTTTGTGTAAATATATAACATTTTCCAAATTTTTAATTAAATAAATAAGAATAAAAATATGAAATATTTGATCTTGCATCACATACATTCAGATGTGGATATTTTACTTTTGATATAAATGAAATAAGGATTCCTTTTGTTAATGCAGTGTTTTGTAATATGTTTGGGAGTAAAATTTACATTTGATTCCTTGAAATATTGTTAAAGTATTGCTGAAATTCTTAAAATTTTCTCTGATAGCTGCATATTAGTTCTTCTGTTACTTCTCAGTGTGATGTTATCAAACAATCACAATCACTGATCCTTCCATCTATTAATATTTTATAGGTACATTTATAAATATCAGGACTTGAAATGCCTTTTGTTGCAGCATATCATTAGTTTTCGTATATTGAATTTTTTGTATTCAATAATTGTAAATAATACCATTATTTTTCCCCCTTCATGTAATTTATTTCTGTTATCAATTTGCTATTCATATATAATATATATTAATTAGTAGGAGGCAACTGCAAATTAAAAATAATAAGATAAATTATAATAGATTTTTTCTGATTGCATTGCATATGTCTAAAAATTCTAACTATGGTTCTAATGCAAAGAGAGGGATATGTTGTAAAAAAAAAGTGAATACTACCTATTTTTAGAACACATTTTAATAATTTTCATGAATTCAAATTGGAAAGATAACTGCAATTTGACCTTTAGAAGGGACTTTTTGAAACTCTTAACATCCCCACTGCTCTGAGAGTGACCAACATGCTATTCTTCCTCATTGTAGCATGTACTCAGAACTGATAATCATTGACAAAAAAAAAAAAAAAAAAAAGTGGGTAAAGCAGTAGAATTTAATGTCCCATCCTCATACATATTTCCTTTTCAAAAGTACCATCGTGTTAAGGTTGAGGAGACATTTAAGAATTTGTTACATTAAATTGTTAAACTTTAAGAAGCTGTTAAATTATGATATGTTGTCCTTATTCTATATCTAGCAGTTGGTCTAATATGTCAAGTGTTATTTGTTATCTCAATGACTTATTCTGTTTGGTGGAAGTGTTTGGCTTTTTAATATTTATCATTTTGCATAACTAATTCATGTCAAAATCATGTGTAGTCTTAAACCTTTCTAAGAAAAGTTTGGCTATTTTCCAAGGTCGTGCCTGAAATTTCCAAATAAAGTTTTTAAATGTGTCATGTCCAGGTTTTAAAAGTTCATATTTTTTATTTTTAATAAAATCATTATTTTTTTTTTTTTTTTGTTTCAATTATTACCTCTCAACTATTTTTATTTTATAGGGGATAAACTTGGAAGAGTTGTGCATATCATTCAGTCTAGAGAACCATCTTTGAGAGATTCTAATCCAGATGAGATTGAAATTGATTTTGAAACTTTGAAACCTTCAACTCTTCGGGAACTTGAGTCATATGTAGCTTCTTGCTTGCGTAAGAAACCAAGAAAGCCATATAGTAAGCTTCTTTTTAAATTATTATCTGTATTCTTTAAGTGTTCTGTATTGTGTTAAATTAAAATGTCAAGTTTTTAAATAACTTCACAAAAGTTTGTATTTAATGTAAAAATATTGCATAGAAGTTTCAAATAACATAATGTGTTATGAAATGAAGAGGGGAACTAAAAAGAATAATTTTTTCTCCCTTTCCTAGGATGATGACATTTGTCCAAAACCAAAAAACATCCATTAATGTTATATAGGCGATATAAGAGTACTTTTGTATGTTGTAACTTAAAATAGATGTTACCTAATAAATTATACTTTATGTACACTTTAAAGCTGTCTTGATGTTTAAAAGGATGTTTATAAATTCATCTATGTAAGTGCCTTTCTAAGACCATTAATGAAATTAATAAGTAAATAATTGGTGACATTCTTGATCCAGAGTATTTTAATCTTTTGTAATGAACTATTGTTGATATGCATAAATTGAACCCATAAGCCTGTGTGAATTTATACATAATACATGCATACAATTTTAGCTGCAAAAAATAAGACTGCTGGCAAATCAAAAGAGGAACATATTAGAGAGAAAAAGCAAGAACTTGAAAAGCGTTTACAAGATGTGAGTGGCCAGCTAGGTCAACCACCAAAAAAATCCACAAAAAAAGGTACCATTTACTGTACATAAAACTTTTCTTATGTTTCGAATATATATTTTTAGGTATTAAATATTTGAATCACTCTTTGGTGTTAAATGAATATACTGCTTCACTTTTTATATTATTAATCTATATATTTTTACTACTGAATATCTGTTACTTATTTAAAGAATTTAATCTTATCACAAAAATAGTATGAAATGTAAATTTGTTTCTTTGTGATTTATATTAAGAGGAAATGTCATTTAAAGCAATATGGTGGATTTTTTTTTTTTTTTTTTTTTTTTTTTTATCAAACCATATTATTAGTTATAGTAAAAGTTATATTGCATTTCTGTTATTAAGTAGCTCTGTGATTTGACTAGCATGCTAATGAGATTTACTATTATAGATACAGAACATGCTAATACTGAAGTTGCTGGTGGCCCAAGTCGTCTTAGTGCAAGCAGTAGCAGTTCTAGTGAAAGTGATAGTAGCACAAGCAGCAGCTCAAGTAGCTCATCTGATAGCAGTGATTCTGAATAAACATATTGACTACTTATGTCATATACCAACTCTGGCCTTAAAGAGTAATGAGTGTGCAAATATAAATTTGAAGTCGGACTGTGACATCATTAATATGACATCAGCAAGCATTTTCACAATATGTATAGACTAAATAATGCTTGCACATTGAGTTCAGTTAACTTTATGGCAATACTGTGTATTCTGGGAAATGCAATTTGCTGCATAATGAGAATGAATTTAAAAAAGCAATTTTGCAGATTTTAATGTTGGTGCTTTGAGTATAATAGCCTTTAGCACTGAGAGATGTTTTGTGACTGGGTAAAAGTTTAACTTATTCCATCACTTGAAAAGCCAAGGGCAAGATGTGTTGTGTTATTATTCATTTGTATATAATGAAATCATAAGAATTCATCTCAAAATTTATATACAACTGATTATTTCCTTGGCTTCTGATTAAAACATTGTAAATTTGTCATTTTTATTCAGTGTACAATTTCATTTCCCTATCTGTAAAAAGAAAACGAATCATGAAACATCTATACAAACTTGAATGTTTTTCACTTTTTGTCAGTCTTGATTTTTGTCTGTGTAGTTGAAAACTTTTATCACTTTGAGCTGTGAAACATTGCATGACACGTCTGACTTGACATAGCTTGAGAATTTTTTTAATATAGTACTACTACCTTTACTTTTAACATGAAACATTTGTAATAAAAGCAAAAATAATATCTTCATGTGGAATGAAGTTTCTGCATGAGTTAGTTTATTTCTAATATTGTGGAATTTAGTTTAAAAAAGAAGCAAACCGACTTTTTTTATAGGAGTTCAGATACTCCATTTTACAGATATAAAAAAAAATAATTGTTAGGTTATATTTCTTGGACTTATGATGTTTCAAAATCACTAATGTGTTAGATTTTGTAATTTCAGTTGATATATTTGAATAAATTTTGATGTCATCTCATTGTGATGATTAATCTAATTTCAGTGTAGAATTTCAATCTGCTGTTTAGATTTTTTTATTTTGCATAGTTAAAGTGATTTTCAAAAACAAGTTTATTTAATTCTACTGTATGTAAATACATGTGGTAAATGGTTTATTTAATATGAAAACACCTACAGATATTTGTGTCATTGTACTTTTGAAGAAAGTGGAATTGCATATTTTAAACAATGTTATACATATTTCGAATTGTACAGCCATCAAATTTGATGCAGATTCCATGAACTGTTAAAATATCATTTAAAAAATAAAAGTCCTTATTAAAAATACTTGTGTTGCTTTAAAACTGCTTGGATATTCAAAATAAAATATTCTTATTCAGCAAACAACATTGTATGCATTTTATATACAACTAATCTGGTTTAGGTTAAAAAAAAATATTTAATTTTTATGAATGAACTGTAAATTTTTATTTCTATATCCCATTGAGAAATATTTTAATGAATTGTATTTAAATAACAAAATAAAGTATAGCAGGTATGCATTACTTTTTAAAAATTAATGCCATAATTGAAAAACCCGAACTTTTCTGAGATAAGGCAGAAAAAATTTGTAGCATAGTTTACTGTTAAGTATTTTGTAATTAGTTGCATTTTATAAATTGAGTGCTCAATTTTAATATGAATTGGATTTTAATTAGTATGGTTTTTTTTTTTTTTTTTTGTGGTTTTCAAATTTAATTTTTGTTTTCATTGTAAATATACATCTGGTATGGTTTTTTTTTGTGGGAAATCAAATGCTCAGAACTAATTCAAAATGATTATATCCTCAATCACTCCCAATTGTCTTGCAATAAAAAAAAGTTGTGTTAACTGCCCGGAAATCTTAATGAAATTTTAGTAGAGATGTAGATTCGTGTAGAGATATTTTGGTTTAAGTGTAAATCTTATCAAAATACAGACATGTTAACTGAAATGTATAGGTTAGTTTGTTAATGATCTGGTCAAGAACAGAATATTTTCTTTAATTGCATATAGATAAATATGTGAACAGGTTTGATATTGTTAAGATTCCTAAATTTATGTTGCATCTAATTCAGTAGAAGATAATGAATGTTGTTAATCCCTCATTTGTATTGTGAAAACTAATGGGTTTGTTTTAACATGTATCCCTGCAGAACCAATTTTTAATAATTTATCTGGTATCCTGAATGGGAGAAATATTAGCACTTTGAAATGAGGAAAGTTATTTAACATTAAAATTATATAGATTTTGTAAAGGAATAGTACATTTGGATTAAATATGAATAACCATGGATCAAAATGTATTGCCTATTGTGCAATTCAAGAACAGAACATTGTTTAAATGAAATTGCAGGTATTTATTATTACCTCCATTCTATTATAAATTTTTTCTATAAATTGTTTTTATGTAAAAAGAATAAATAATTCTTTTATTTGCTGACACCTATTATCTACCCTGTCCTGCTATATTGCTTTTTAGAACAAAGAATTGCTGTTAGTATTTAAAATCAAACAGCATACTTAAACAACAAACTGCTGATTTCTACTTGTAGAATCTTCAACGAATATTTGGCACAGCATAGCCTGAATTGGGTCTTGTGCCATAAACAATCACTCTACTACTCATTTCTATTTTTTATTTAAAAAATATTCAGTGTTTCTTTCAAATAGTTGTTCACCTTATTTTTGTACAATCTGGATTCTTGTCAATCTTTATTTAATAGTTGCCAAATAATTAAATTTCTAATTTTAAGGATTCATTGGTAAATGAGTTGTAAAATGCATTTTTTGAAAGATGTATATGTGGAAGAATGGATACTCTTGCAGAGAGCAAGCTCCCTTAAAATTAACTGGAAACACTGTTCATTGGAGATAACATTCCATATTTCTCTGATAGCAATATAATGTGACGAATTAAAATTTTTATATAATTATATTTGTCTCATTAAACTGATTATATCACATTGTTAAAATCAAGAATGAGGTTGCTTATCGATATTCTCTTTGCAGCCTTTATGTTAATGTCTGTCAAAAAGCATCTATATTTACTGTTGTGGACCTTCAAACAAATATAGAGAACATTTTCCCAGCTAATTTCATTAAACAGGAAGCTTTTGAGCCGAAAATATTTGCAAGAATCAATGTCACAGCATCAAACATTTCTTTCACAGCAGTGATCTGACTACATGTCAAACTGCAGCTCCTGGTGCTGTTAATATCAGCAGTGACGGAATAAGACATCAAATTGAATTTATGCTTTGCTTTCATAAAGTCCTGAAATCTTGTGATCCTCATCTTTTAAACTGTACGTATGGCCACTAATCTTAGCAGAAATACTTACTGTTTTCCTCATACTAGGAAATAAAAATTCCTGCTTGCTTTGCAAATAAATCTGTTTTGCTTTGAATGATTTTGCTCTCTGGGAGGAAATCTCGGTTTGAGGTAGATTTTTCTGAATGTTTTTTGGTGATCCACAAAATCATTAGATTTAAATATGAACAATTGTCTAGATTTTGATTAAGGCTTGTCAATATTTGAAAGGTTATTGAGAAAATTTTGTAGAAAAGGGTGTTATTAAATTTTCTGAAGGATGTAAAGTATCTTATTTCTTTTAACCAGTATCCCTCATACTTCGTGGTTTTTTTTTTTTTTTTTTTTTTTTTTTTTATTTCTTAAATGGTTAGATGAAAGGATTTTTTGAAAATTTTTCATTTGGCAAATATAGGGTTTCCCTACCTTGAAGTGTTTGAATAATCCCCATAGATATATTGTTTTAATGTTGAGTATGCACCCTCGGGATTTACTACCAATCTTTATGTTTATGTCTTGCATTTTTCTAGACAAATTATTTATTCATAAATGTAACTTGTGTTTATTTATAATACACCAATATGTGTTTATATGGTTTTATATATTGTAACAAATCAATTTTTAAAATTTTAATCTCAAATTACAAAAATTGACTGAACTGTAATGTGACTTTAATATATCCTAGTTGAATGGTTTCTCCGTTATGTTCCACATAATATGTATAATAACTAATTTTTTAGCAAAATATATACAATGAATTTGTGATAAATGATTCTTTGTACCATGAAAAATTACTTGAAATGGTGAATTGTTTCCTCCTTTTATGGAGAAAACTAATCTCGCACTCTTCATGTACAGCTAGTAGTTGAGTCTGTCTTACCGAACAGTTGAATAAAGAAGGCTGTTACATGTTAATACTTATGTACTCTATCATATTGCTTTTTGAATTCAAGAGCATGTATAATTTTTAAAAAATGCTGAGATAGATAAATTTGTCATTAAAATAATTTTGTTTCTAGTGTTTTAAATTATCACTTTATTTTTTATGCATGGAACCAGGTCAAGTTTCAATATCTTTACAACTGTGGCACAAAATTATTACTACATTAGTAACCATTTTAATATGTATTCATTATTTCCTTCCAATTTCATAATGCAATTTTCCCTCCCAGTTCCAAAAATGGCTAGTTTGTATGAAGTATTGGAAACGTCTTATATTAAATCATATATAATTAGCTCAAGAGAATTACTGCAGAATCTAATGTTATTTGAAGACGAACTTACAAATTTCCTGTCCTTTTGAATGAAAAAATGTGATACTATAGTTACCAGAATTATTCACAACTGGGTCCTAATTGTTTTAATTAAAGCAGTTATGACAAAATTATTTTTTATATAATCAAAACTTTTATTTATGCTTGTGAACTTAATTTGTTTTAAGTTGTCATTCAAAACAATAAATATAAACAGGTTTTATACTCATAAAAAAAAAAAAAGTAGCGATGGGAATTGAAGAAAAATTTTAACGTGGGAAATTGATAGTTTTGGAATAATCATCACATTCACTGTATTAAATAAATAAATTTTTATAACAATATCTTAAAACTTTAGCTGGCATACTGAAAACCAGATGTAACAGAAAGAAACCATTTATGAATATTATAGTAAAAATAGTTAAATAAGAATTTCATACATTAAACTTAAAATGTATACTGCTTTTCAAAAAATGGAGACAAATCTCATGTCTCATGAAGATGGCTTGTTTAGATCAATGGTCCTGCTGTCCCAATTCTTATTTAAATTATGAACAGATCAGTGACGTCAGAGAAAGGGGGCCATAGTTCCGGATGTGTTGGAAGACAGGGAGCAGCTAAGCTGTCTAATTCTGCCTGCAGCATGAGGCCATGATTGTGAGAAGATAACTGTATTGTCATTGGGACTACATAAGTACTTTTGCAGAATTTCAAGGCAATTGGACTAGTGAAAGTAGTTCAAAATAGAGTTGCAAGATTTGACTTAAACAATTATACTTATATTGATGTGAAGTTAAATAACAGCTTGTCAAATATTTAATTCAAAAGAAGAAGATAAAATTAACTTTCTGAATTTCGAAGCAGATGTGGCCATCCCTGATTGTATTTGCTGTGCAACAAATGCAATTTAAGTGTCGTTTAATTTTTGAATTATTGTCCGTAAACTACCGATACTCAAGAGTGAGCAGGTAACATTTAATTTTTTCAACTTTTTTATTATTTAGAAGAGTGATGCAGCGTTGATATTGTTTATTTCATACTTTGATCTAGTTTCGTGTGTACCTAAATTTTTTAGTTATTGTGAAGTCACATTTATTTTTGTTTTGTGCGTTTCATCGAATATATGAGTGCTAAGATAAGTGCTTGTTTTGTTTAATTTTAAATTTTTCAATGGCTTTGCGGTTTTACCCTATTAGAATATTACTTATTCGTTTGAACGTGTTATATTATAAGTGATTTGATTTTTCGCGCGTGCAATGCATTCTTGATATACTTATTTCTGTAGAGGGTGTTAAATTCAGGGTTCGCACCGAGGGTGTGTGTGTAGAAATCCCAGCTAATCCATTAGAAAAGAGCACTGCATAAAAAAAATATTCACAATGAAGTACGTTTGGTACATGAGCTGTTTTTTTCAATCAATTAAAGAACTGTAATTTAAAGGCAATTGATTTACTCGTTTTGATTCGAATGACCCCAGTCAAATTTAGATTATACGCAGCTGAAGGGACCAGAGTTCCATGATTTAACAAACAAGCATTATTTTACAAAATACAAGTGTATATATATACTGCTGTTTGTAGAAAATGCAACACCATGAAAGAATCATCAGAATCAAATGAAATTTAATGCAGAAACGACTTGTACTGATACAAATAAATGATGAAATTTTCAAAACAAATTAAGCGTCCGAAATCAGTATTTGGTGCAGCCACCATGCGCTGCAATAAGTGCTGCTATACGACGTGGCATGGAGTCAAACAGATGTTGAATATCTGCTTGAGGAAGAGAATTCCATATCGCTTGTATGCGCAACCAAAGTTCGTCTTTGGAAACTGCAGGACGCGGATCACGAGCGAGACGCCGACCAACCATATCCCACACGTGCTCAATAGGCGACATATCCGGTGAATAAGCAGGCCAAGGAAGAAGTTGCATGCGTTGTGCTGAACAGAAGTCTCGAACAGTCCGCGCAACATGTGGGCGTGCATTATCCTGCTGAAAGATAGCTCCAGGGATGCCTTGAAGGAAAGGAACGACTTCGGGCTGTAGCACTTCACGGACGTACCTGTTGCTATTGAGATTACCCTCAATTCGTATCAAATTGGATCGTCCATGATACGAAATCGCACCCCAGACCATAACTCCGGGTGTTCGACCACTATGTCGTTCAATAATACACTCAGGAAGGCAGCGTTGACCGGCATAACGTCTAACACGAACACGGCCATCATGGGTCCACAAATTGAAGCGTGATTCATCTGAAAAGACAACTTGGTGCCAATCAGCTCGCCTGTCTCTGTGCTCAAGAGCCCACTGCCGACGCAGCCGTCGATGATTCGCCGTGAGGGGAATCCTGTATAAAGGCACCCTTGCACGCAATCCATGGCGCAGCAGACGACGACGAATTGACGAAGCCGACAATTGTACACCTGTAGCAGTAGACCAACGTGCTGCCAGCTGCCTGGAGGAAGCTGTGCGATCATTCACCGCCATGCGGAGCAGGTGTCGATCATCGCGCTCTGACGTCACCTTCTGTCGTCCAGTGCCTGTTTTTCGAGTTGTTCGGTGCTCGTCGGTCCACTGCTTCCAAACTCGCATCACTGTGGAACTGTTCCGCTGCATACGAGCTGCTATTGCGCGATAGGAAAATCCTCCTTCTCGAAGGCCGATTATCCTCCCTCGTTCAAACTCCGTAAGTTGCTTGAATTTCTTATTCTTCCGTCGTGGAGGCATACTCAGGTCTCACTAAACGTTTGCCACTAACAAATAATCATAGACTTTTTTCAACGTCCCGCTACAGCACTTTATTTATACGCTTTCAGCATCAATTCAGAGGGCGCACGCGCGATGGCTCTGAAACTTTATTAATTTGCATAATATCCTATAATTGACATTTGCTGCGAATTTCATTTGATTCTGATGATTCCTTCATGGTGTTGCATTTTCTACAAACAGCAGTTTATATATCCCTTTTTGACAGTAGCGGAGATTTAAGAAAAACTTCCCTCATCAAATACGAACAATTTCGGATATTATATTCTGAATCTAGGATTGGTCTATAAATATTCCATGTGGATACCTCTTGACTTAAGGAAAAAAATTTGCTTAATCGAGTCTCATGCGCATTCCTGCTTGCTCAGTACAAAAATGAACCAGATTATAATTGGCATTGAAAAGTGGATTACTTACGAAAACGTCGTAAGGATATAGCATACTGTTACATAGCTGATATAACGCTTCCCTCCAACTTCCTCTTATAAGGCTGGAGAAAGATTCACAGATTTTTCGAGAAACTTAGCTACAAAACAAAGGTTACCGAAAGTGTTGGAATCTTGGCAAAAGCTCGATTTTATAGAAAATTATGTATTTTCCCTGTGACGTCATACCTGACTGCAACAACTATAAATACGGGAGATGAGAAACTGGTGGAGAATGGATAGTACAATCGATTGTAGTCAGTCTGCCTTGAAAGTGCAGAGGTTGAATGTAGTGTGAACTAATAGACTGATAATCTGAGCGTTACTGATACAATTGTGACTATTTTAAGTGTGTCGCTTAGCTTGCAAGTGCTGAGTTTTCTCTTGTCGCTGTTAATCTGATCAAACTCTGTTATCTGTGTTCATCTTGTCCTAAATATTTGTGAATAATGCGCCATTTACAGTTATCCTCCTTGTTGGACTGATTTCAAACTTATATACTCGCAAGATTAAATTATTGTAACAGTGCTGCGAGCCTTGTTAATCTGCTTCCTGTCTAGACCACAGTTAAATCTTGTTTGGCGCAGCATAGCCGCATCTGGCTCTTGCACTAATAACCTTCACATTCACTCACTCATCCCCCTCTCCTCCAGTTGTAAGCCAAGCTTGAACATAAATAAGAGAGTTCTGTGTATATAACAGGTCAATTGAAAAGTCCCCGGCCTACCATAGTAAACCACATTTTTTTGGCAAAATTAGTTTTTTTTTATTCAACATAATTCCCTTCAAGGGTGATACACTGATTATAGCGACCCTCCAACCTTTCGATACCATTTTTGTAGTACGATTTGTCCATTGCTTCAAAATAGGCCTCGGTTTCGGCGATCACCTCTTCATTCGTCGAACATTTCTTCCCAGCGAGCATTCTTTTGAGATCTGAGAACAGGAAATAGTCGCTGGGGGGCCAGATCTGGAGAATACGGTGGATGAGGAAGCAATTTGAAACCCAATACATGGATTTTTGCCATCGTTTTCTCTGACTTGTGACACGATGCATTGTCTTGATGAAGCAGCACTTTCTTTTTCTTCAAATGCGGCCGTTTTTCGGCGATTTCGTCCTTCAAACGGTCCAATAACGCTATGTAATAGTCGCTGTTGATGGTCCTTCCATTTTCAAGGTAGTCATTGAAAATTATTCCATGCGCATCCCAAAATACAGACGCCATAACCTTGCCAGCCGACTGTTGCGTTTTTCCACGCTTTGGAGCGGATTCATCGCGTGCAGTCCACTCGGATGACTGTCGATTGGACTTCGGAGTGAAATGATGGAGCCATGTTTCATCCATTGTCACATATCGACGGAAAAACTCGGGTTTATTACGCTTGATCATCTTCAAACACTGCTCCGAATCATCAACTCGTCGTTGTTTTTGGTCAAAAGTGAGCTCGCACCCACTTTGCACAGAGCTTTCTCATACCCAAATATTCGTGAATGATATGATGTACACGTTCAGTTGGTATCTTAAGAGTGTCTGCTATTTATTCAATTTCAATTTACGGTCATTCAAAATCATTTTGTGGATTTTTTAAATGTTTTCGTCGGTAACAACCTCTTTGGGGCGTCCACCGTCTTCGGTGCTCATTTCACCACGTCTAAACTTAGCATACCAATCCTTGATGGTTGATTTTCCTGGGGCAGTGTCCGGAAACTCGGCATCAAGCCAAGTTTTGGCTTCAACTGTATTTTTTCCTTTCAAAAAGCAATATTTTATCAACACGCGAAATTCCTTTTTATCCATTTTTTTCACAAACTAACGATCCGACAGCTGTCAAATTTATACACGCATCTTTTGAGGGTTAGGGCTAACCAAAAGCATATGGATTTAATTCTAGTAGCGCCATCTATATGTCAGGCCGGGTACTTTTCAATTGACCTGTTAGTGGGATGTCCAAGGACCAATACATTACGAGCTTTTTCAACGAAAAGCTCATTTCGCGCAGATACTGCTAGCAAATGGATAATTTAAACCAGCCCCAAAGGAGCTGTCATGAAAATGTCAGACCATATGCTGCTTCGGTGAATCGTTGATTGAGAAGTTTTTCGCATCCACCATTTTCCCCAAACTTAGCATTCTCCGATTATTTCCTGTTTCTCTCCCTGCAAAATTTTTGAAGGGGGGGGGGGAATTTCAAAACTGTTGCAGATGTCAACCAAACACTACCCCCCCCCCCCCCCTTCTAAACACAAGATATTTTTCAAATATGGTATTTACAAAATACCATTATGCTGGCAAGAGGTCATAAGTAATGATGAAAGTTATATTGTTCAATATATTAAACGTATGAAAAATTTATTACATTCTATCGCTTCACAAACTAACAGTTTTCCGGTAGACCTAATATATTTATTTCTGTAAAACCAAATATTTTTACATTGTACCTAAACAAGTTACAAAGCTGTAAGCAAAATAATAAAAAAAAAAAAATCATGTATTTTTATTACAAGTATGACTTCAAATTACGAGGTTCGTACTTAAGGTAATTTAGATTAACTTCCTCATCATAATAAGAAAAATCATCAAGAGATTATAAGTAATTCTATAATTTTATTGATATGCTGTCAAAGTTGTTACAGACTCGGAGCATGAGACGTTTAGATTCGGACGTAGTGAGTGATATCAGTTGAAAAAGAGATTTTTCCCGCAAATGAACATGATATGATAGAGACGAGGACTTGCAACAAATTCTGCCTCAAATTGCTTTTACTCGCCTCTTTGAATTCAGTTTTAAAGTCGTGGCAAATTATTACAGCCTATCAAGTGATGTAAAAATAGAATTCTCTACAAAGGCTGATCTACAAAAAAACCGTCGAAATTCATGTCTATATATATTTTGCTGCACAGGATAGGGGCTTTTCTAGGTCTTCTTTATTCCCATATACACTCCATTCCCAGCTTGGTTGCTCTCCGTCACTTGAGCAACGATATTCGCGTTAGTTATTTCATTACGCACAGTCGCATCTTAGTCCACGTTGTCATGGTCCTCATACGAGATTACTGGATCAGAAGTTACCTCTTCCCAATAATGTGTGTAGTGACCGGGTGTGACAGAATAGTCCCACTGTAGCTCATGCATGTCGTAAGAGGCGACTAAGATGAGTACTCAGCGTCTGGGGGAATAGCCAGGCATCATGACCCAAGGCACCCTATTGATCTTTTTCTTTTCTATGTGGGGCTTAATGTCTTTGTTATAACGGGGGGGGGGACGCTCCCGGAATACCGTAGCGATTCTTCTCTATTTTCGACCTCCTTGTCAATGAATATATCTCTTTTTTTTTTTTTTTTTTTTTTTTCCTTTACAAACCCGCCTAACAAAAACTATTCATAATAGTTCCTTCAGTAACTTTGTCACATGTCTGCTTACACATACGTGAAGCATGAATAATATAGAGATTCTTTATTCCAAAATCTGCGTTGAAGATGTTGTCCGCCAACAAACGACTTTAGAAACTTTTTAGGTGCTTTATTATTATTATACATTTTTAACAATACCTGGTCCATTGCTGAATAACAGATGTCAGAGTAGCCTGGAAAAAATTATCTTCATATTTCCCACTTGGGGGCCTTCCTTGTGAACTGTACAGGCAATTTGAAGGAGAAAAATCTCTTTCTTCTCTCAAATTTATTGTTGAGATTCAAAAGCCTTTCATCGGTTGTCCATACTTTTTTTGTTCGATTTGTAGACCTTCTGTTTAGATTTCATGTTTCTAAAACAATGTGAACCGGCCGCTTTGCCAATCATTAATAAAGGTACCATATCGGAGCCGTCCATATAAGCATGAGTTTGTCTGGAGTGCAGTTATAAAAAATAGTCTCGTCTTATCCACATTAAAAATATAATTTTTTTTTTTGGCTCCCTGTCTTGATCTTTTAAATGTATTTTCCAATTCTGCACTAAGAATCACACCACCCCTCTCTCTTTCCCACTCTACTTTGAAAGAAATAATGTTTCTATATTTGAAACCATCCAGACCAGGTTGTACTGACTTTGGAGCTTGATTACCTAACACGGGTGAAATGTTCCACCTTGCCTCTCATTATAGGGTTACTGAAAGGAATTTTCTTATTTCGTGCTTATTTAAACCACTTAAGCACACAACTGTTCACTTCTAGGTTGTCTTCTCGTTCTTTTCTTTTCCACTCTCCCTTTTGCTTCTCAAAATCTTACATTTGTTCTTCAAATAAGTCGATAAAGCGTTGGAGAAAGTTCCAAATTTCTTAGCAATTTTCAATCTCTTTTAAAGTATTCCCCCCCCCTCTTTCTTAATTATCGCTACCTTTTCAGCTTATAATAAGTGATTTGTACCATTTGACAACACGCATCATAAGATGCTCACAAACAACACTTCAAATCTGCAATTGAAAATGTACAAACATCTAAAACCAACAGCAAAAAAAAAAATTATATGGTTTTTTTTTTACTACTGTCACAATAGAAGCAACACGAAGGCTATTGGCGATGGACCTCGTAATTTCGAACCTCAGTCAAGTGACGATGACGACACCTAAGGTGGCACCCTCTCTAGTAGCTTCCACACCGCGCAAAAAAAGGAAAACCCATTCTTGATTGAAACGAAGACTGGCACTAGAAGAGAGAGGGAAGGTCAATGAGTGACTTCGTGTAGCTAAGACGAGTAATTTTTCCCCGTCCCGAATTTCTTCCCAATTCAGGCATGATGACTTTGATGAAGGTCATCTGGAAAGACCAAGTCATTCAAAATGGCCTTGCCTCAACCCAGGGAATCCCATACAAAGAAAGCGACATCCCTACTTCTTTCACTTTTCTTATTCTCAGAAACATCATTAAAGTAATAGTGCACGTTTCAGCTAGAAAGGCTCCTGCACTATTTTTACCGTAATGTGATCTAAGAAGAAACGCACGAAAAATTCAAAATATCCAAAATAAAATTCGAACTATCCGAAATCATTTAACTTTGTCTTAGTGTAGATTTCCATGGACTAAGCAAAGAATTTCAATTGGCCAAAATTTCGAATTATAAAAGTTCGACTCTGAAAAAATTATGAATAATACTATAACTTAATATTTTAAATGAATAGATTAAAAAAAGTGTACTTTAAAAACATTAGTTTAGTTTAGTTTTGAATTAACGTCGCACTAGAAGCAACACGAGGGCTATTGGCGACGGACCTCGTAATTTTAAACCACGGTCAAGTGACGAGGACGACACCTGAGCTAGCACCCCCCTCTCCTAACATCCACACCACGCCAACGGGAGGATTTTGGGCCCCGAACAGACTTAACGTGCATCAGCCCCGGCTGCACGGCGGGTCTTTGGCGGCCAAGGATCGAACCCGCGACAGTAACGAAAACCACCGGCCGCGAGTCCACTACCTTGACCACTAGGCTACCGCGGCCCACTTTAAAAACATATCAAATACGAAAATATTAAAATGTATTTAAATTTTTTTTATAAAAAATAAAACATAATTTTTTGGAAAAGTTGTTTTTACCTAACCAAATTGGAAAAAACAAAATTATACATATAAATTCCTCATCAAAACAAACTTGTAACCAATGTAATAATTTTCATATATTGCGTGTTTCTATGCATAAAAAGTTCTAGAAACAATAAACAAGTTAAAATGAACTTCATCCAGAGTTGTAGATATAAGCTGCTGACACACTCACAATCCAACAACTGCTTAATAAATAAATTCACATTAGGTACAATTAATAACACAAAAACATACCCTTTAAAATGCTCAACAAATATTTAATCATTGTAGTTAGCTATGGTATTCATGTTTCCTATTTTAAATTTTGCTGCATTTGCATAAATTTCAGTGAGATGAAATATTACATTTATGTGACTTATGTAAGCACGTTTATATACAACTCCTCTCTCTTTACATTTCAACTTACTAACTCTAAATAAGGCTCAAAAAAAGTTGAATTATGATATTCAATCATGAAATAACTAGATGAAAATGTCTGAGGTCTGTGGAAATATATTTTTGTAGAACTTTTAATTTAGATTTCAGAAATACTTCTTTTTCTTTTTTCAGTGAGTAGAAAATTAAGATAAATTATACATTTTATATCAATCTTAGATTACTTTAAAGAAGTTTACTTAAAATCACAATAAAATAGAAAGAGATTCTTAAGAAAGTACTATTTTTGAAATTTTAAGAGGTATAATTTCAGTTTTCAAAGGATACTATACCTCTAAATTCACTAAATTTATGATATATTTTCCCAAAGCATACCAACAACAGATGAATCTAATAGATTTTTTCGTGTTGAAATGTAATTGAACTTTTTTGAACATTATTCAATACTACCCTAAAATATTTTAAAGCTACAAGAAACAAAAATATTACCAGGATGGAAATTTAATGTAAACAGTATGAATCAATATTCTAAAGTATATGCATAAGAAATTTAAATTTATTAGATTCATTAAATAATTGGTTTTACATAAAAATAGAATAATTTTTAAAAAAAATAAATTTTAGAGCTTGATTGGAAAATCTAGCAACCATATTTGAAATTTTGTACATCTAAAAAGACTATTCTGCTCAAAAATTCTTAGTAAAAAATACAACTGGATGTCTTGTAATCCATATTGTGTCATAAACTTTCAAAGTAATTTAATATATTTTGTATATTATTATTTTAGATACAAGGATATAAATACTAATTTATATTTTACTTCTAACTGATTACTTTGTCCACATTAAACTTTGTGATTATTTTTGAGACTATGCTAACTAGAGAAAGTTTTCATGAATCGAAAATCATAAATTTAGGGAAAAAATATTTTATATATATTTATTGGCGTTCAATTATGAAATGTAATACAGTTCACCGAAAAAATGTAAGTGTTATGCAAAAGAACAATTTTTATTTCAAATAAAAAGTGTATACAATTAATACGAATTATTTAAACAATTTCTTATCCTTTTAATTGTTTCATTAATAGCTTATTGACGTTGCGTTTAGAAGCAACCCGAGGGGACTATTGGCGACAGATCTCGTTACTTTAAAACTCAGTCAAGTGCCAAGGACACAAGACCCGAAGTGGTACCTCCATCTCCTAACTTACACACATCGGCAACGGGAGGACTTTGCGTCTCGACAGATTTAATGTTCATCAGGGGTCTTAAATAGCATCAAGGCTCGAACAAACGACTCGACGAAAACCGCTGGCCAGGAGTTCGCGTACATGACCACTACGTGAATACATCACAACACCCAACTATGCATCTATGCAGACAACACTGCGATACTAGCATGACACTATAACCCCACAATTATAGGCCAAGTACTAAACGCTCTCTTGAAGGAACTAGAAGACGGTACTCTACTTGGAAAATTGCCCTGAATGTTCCCAAGATAGAGGCCGTCTTCTTTTCTAGAAATTATAGAAAAATTGAACCAGACATTTATTTAGAAAATAAAAACACCCCCTGGTCCTTATCAACCAATTACCTTGGAATAATGTTAGATAAAAAGCTCACTACACGTAACACAAATTAAAAAGCAATATAAAACTGCAATTAATAATATATATCCCCTTATCTCGCGCAAATCTACATTAAGTTGACGTAACAAATTGCTTATATACACCCTGAGAATAAGACATATCCTGACCTATGCTTGCCCTGTCTGGTCACACTGTGCAAATTCTACATTAGATATGCTCGAAAAATCACGAAACGTAGCCCTCCGCATGATAGTAAAAGCAAATTCGTACATGAGAAATCAAGATATCACAAAATCCATAAAATACCCAACACTTAAAAAAATTATCCAAAAACTTCTATCACAAAATTGACATCTCCACCAATAGAACCATCCAAGCAATAGAAAAATATGCCCCAATTAGAAATAACCAACTTCTACATAGAACCAGAGAAGTATTAATTAATTAACTTTCAAAACCTTAAACATTTTTCCCATTCTCAATTCAACTATCCAAACCCGCCCTCCCTCAAGTAAAAAATTTTTCGAGCGACCAATCAGAAAACTCCCTCTAAAGTCAGAAAGAGTATCTCACCAAACAACCAGATCGGACGAGCAAGCAGGATAATATCCATTGCCGTCATCCTAACAATATTTCTGAATAATAATTTTATCCCTCAACTTCATTATTTATGAAAATAGCAAGTTTTTAACACTACTATTTTAATAATCAAAGTTTTTAAAAGTTTTTATAATAAAGCACAGTAAGAAACTTCGTAACCTCAAAGTATTACTTTAACAAATAGAATGCTATTGCTCACTTATCTATTTTTACTCTTTAATTTTATTTTAATTCCTGGGCAAGTGAAATAACCAAAGTTCTGTTTGAACCTAATTCAATAACGATTTTACTGGGGATTAAAGTCCGTGAAGGTTACGTACCCCAACAACAAAAATTCCGCATGCTACGGCGGCCAATATCGAATCCACAGAATATCAGTGCAGTTACACGAATATTTATCAGAGTAAGATGTAATTATGTACCAAAAAAATTACCTAACAATTATTTTCTAAAGAAGTAAAATTGTGAGCACATCTAGCCTTACAAAAAACATGAGCTGAGCTTTAAATTGAACATAATTACTATTTTGTAATTATGAATTTCAACACAAAATATAAAGTATTCAACGAAAATAATACAGAGTACCCTGATAAAAAAAAATCTCTTGAGTTATACATAATCATTTACTGCATCAAAGCAGCATAATTTTTAAATACATATTTTACATTAAAATATAGACATTAGAAAATATTACGTCCGTACAAATTAATGCCTTTCATACAAAATTAATTTTATATCGTGTACTTATTGTTTTATTTGTTCTATCTTTTTGGATTTAAGTTGGCAGATATTTTCTTTTATCCTCGGTTTTTCTTAATTTAACCCAATCTTTTGAAAAACTGTTTTACTCATCTTCTAAATATGTATACTTAAAAGAAGAATTCCTTTTTACGTTCTCATGTGAGTTCTACACTTAATATTTCATTTTTCGTCTGAATATAAATGTGTTCCCTTACAACATTCCTTCAGATAATTAAAATATCATCAAACTAGTCCATTGATATATTTCCTTGTTTAAACTAGATTCTACGAGTTTACAATTATAATGGTTGAAAGTTTAACAAGATTATTAATGAACCTACAATGCATGAATATGTAAGGTTAACTGTTATAACTAGTGACAGATTATGATATAGTTTAGTTGGGATGAAAAATGATCTATAACTAGAATAAAAGATACCCTTTTAAAAAATTGGTGTAACAGAAACAACTCTGGGAATCAAATGTTTGAGTAATTTGTTTGACAGAAAGCAGTAAATCCAATACAATACATTAGGGATTATAACACCTGTAAGCCAATGTACCGGCTTATCGGTAAATAACAAATTTTAGACTTAAATTGTTATCCATAATTCTGCCTCATTTTTACAGGCAATTAAATAAGCTATGTACATAAATGTTATACACTCTTCCTTCAATACATGCATTCAGTCGCGGGTTCGATCCTTGGCCGCCAAAGACCCGCCGTGTTGCCGGGGCTGATGCATGTTAAATCTGTCGGGGCCCAAAGTCCTCCCGTTGGCAAGGTGTGGATGTTAGGAGAGGAGGGTGTCAGCTCAGGTGTCGTCCTCGTCACGTGGTTCCAAATTGCGAGGTCCGTCGCCAGTAGCCCTTGTGTTGCTTCTAGTGCGACATTAATATAAACTAAACTAAATCAATACCTGCATATTTATGACAGAAACTTTTTTTTGCTCATAAAAACAAAAACAGGAATAACAGCACAACAATCCGGCATACTCAAAAAAAAAAAGATCCAGTGCTTTCAACAAGAAAATATGAAGTGGAAATGTATTCAGCGGAACTATACGTAGTGCACAATTTCTTAATAATCATTAAACCAAGTGTGAAACTTAAAAAATCTTTCCTACGGCTGGATTACTTTATATATGGTTATTACACGCTTATTTTTTTTAAAAGCATATCAACAAATACATTACATATATATTCATATTTAATTATATATTAACAAGTGCTAACATGTTTTGAGAAAAGGGCGTCAACAAAAATGCGTGGGCTTAAAAAAAAGGATACATGGTGTTAGGTTCAAAAGGTTGACATTATAATTATAATAATTTCATTTAGTTTACTTAGGTATTGTAATAAAAAAATCTAATCGTGTGTGTGAGTGAAAACGAGTGAACTCAGTTCAACACAGAGGATAATGACAAATGGCACTTCATTCACAAATATTCTGAGCAAGATGACACAGGTCGAGGACAGTAACAGTACATACAGGAAACACGGAAATTGTACATATTAGCGACACAGATACAGGAACAAAACCATCACTTGTAATGACATTCACAGTTACACCAGCAACGGTCAGCTCATCAGTTTACTAGTTCGTGTTGTAATGAATGATTATTTCTATCCGACTCTTATGACATAGTTCAATTAAATGTAACTAACTCTAAAAGTAAATAAGGGCTCCAATGACACACAAATCTAATCCAACTTAAATGTTTATTTATCAATTACTATAATGTAATATATTATGACTCTCTTTGGACTGTATGGCTAGCCAACCAATTTAAATATCGCCGTAATTAAATATTCTTACAAAGCCCTTCCAGTTGAAATTGCCTTCTCAGACAAATCCTTTGCGGCAACAATAACCGATAACTGTAATTCTTGACATTATCGGCCTCTTGTTAGAACAATACTCAGAGTTAACCACACACTCTCTTTCCAATAAATTTCCCTTTACTTATATACCGTCATATCTGAATCACTTCACTTCATTTCCTCTTGCATCTAATTAATACTATCACGTTTCATTTTGGTTAGGAAGAAATCGTTATTTCATGCAATCAATCTCAATTAAAGTCCCCAAGGTTAGCTAAGAGAAAATCGCGAATAGTCCAACGTCCCAACCCCTCCCCAGAAATGAAACATGATTTATCGTTGGGAAAAGTAACCCAGCGGGAAATTACAATGAAATTAATTTTTAGGCCTAAATACCTGGATGATTTTCGAAACTACTGTAGAAACTTCCAAAATCTTAAGTTACTCGTGTATCTATTAATTTAATTCCTTACTAAACGGCTAATCTAAGGCGAAATCGAAAGAGAACTTACAAAGAATTCGAGTGTACAGAGAATTTTTATAAAAATAAATTTTATTTTGTGATCTTCTTAAACTTCTAGTTTTCTAAGTCTCGATCTCAGCCGGAGAATAAAGAGTATTTCGGCCCACTTTAACGAGGAAATCATCAGGGTCTGATACCCTGAAATGGATTGCACTATACATCATTCAAACCACCACTTACATTGATATACATTATCTTTCACAAAAATGCATCACATCTATCTCATAATATATAAACAACTAATGAACAAACGCGATCTGGTCAAGAGACAAAACAATACAAAATGCGAACTTAACGCAGCGCTAAATGTTAATAATAGTCGCGAATCCTAATTACGTCACGAGGTGACCAGGTGTATGATATACAAATACAATTATGAAATGATTATATACATAATTTATGAACAATAAATAACAAAACAGTTATTTTTAAAAAAACAAGCCAATGCGTAAGCAATTTTTATACTTTAACAAATGTTTAAATTTCGAAAATCTAATTTTATACCAAAATTCACTATTTCCCATCTTTCTAGATCACCAATTCGGTGATTTATAATTTTTAAATTCTTTTTTAGCTACAAATGAATGTCCGCTGCATTTAGTGAAGTAAGAGTCAAAGTAGGCTCTACTATATCGGAATTCAAGGCGAAAACCAAAGACTTTCCACGATAAAAATATCTTAAATGGAAATAATAAAGAATAATACAACCTTATATTTGTCTTTAACATTTTTCTGGGTTCATAACCGCTAAAGAGACGATACCTCTCCCGCTAGACTTTCCGTTTGTTGATGAGGTCTTGCATTCCATCTCTCTTCAAGGAAGGCTCTTACCTCTACCGAGATGGTGGCCGGTGCTCTCCGGTGTTTGTTACTTCTACTGCGGAAATTGTAGGGGCTCCTCGATTGCTGTGGCTGACATGCGATCTGGATCTCTTTGACTTGGCGGATGTAGCTGGAACTCGCTGACTGCTTTACAAGGATAGCTGCGTCTTGACATCTTTTACTCAATGTGTTCGGAGATCGATTGGCGGGCCTTGGAGTCTGTAAAGACGAAGTTGATGTTCTTTTCCTTCTTGGCAGTGGTCTTCGAGGAACCGTTCTCTTCGGAGGTGAAGTCGATCCCTTGGAAAAGGTTCTTTGCACCGGCTTACACTTGTTAATATTCCACTGTCGGTCAACATTTATCAATTTTCCTATGCAGCGCCTCTTTCGGGACCTATTACTATTACTCGAAAATGAGGTCTTCCGCTTCATTTGTGATACTCGGCGGTCTAACCTCGTATTTTGCTTGGATTTTTCCGACTAAGGTTTGGGGTTCTCAGAGTAATTGTCCTTACTGGTATTTCCTGATGCAACACCCTGATCGTCATTATAAACACTTCAATCTCTCGCACCCCTCATCCTATCCTCCTTTTTTTAATGGTAGAGTCTAATTTGGTCCATATTGACAGTTGTCTCCTTTTCGAGTTTCAGAATAACTACATTGTCTTTGAATATTTGAACTAACTTGAAGGGTCCCTCAAATTTGGGCTGAAATTTCGCAACCACTTTCTGCTTTGCCGAACTAATTGAATGTGTTTCCACTAAAACTTTATCGTTACCTTTTATCATCCTATCCCATTTTCTCCTATTATAGTATCGAGCCTGTTTGCTTTGCTGCATCTCTAGTCTTTGTTGAATCTCAGTCAAAAGTTCCTCAATGTTTTTACATACCATATCTCTATGTTCGAGAACGTGGACCAGTTTTTGGAAAGGAGTTATTAATTTACGTTTTAAAAATAGTTCAGCTGGAGTCTTCCCCGTTGTTTCATGTATCGTGGTTCTGATTGCATATGCGAACTGCTGAAGAAATTGGTCCCAAGAAGTATGATTCGATGGCACTTAACTGACTATCATCTGCACTAGATTTCGATTAACTCTCTCCGGAGCTTTTGCTTGAGGTTTGTAAGTAGTAATTTTTATGTCTTCGGTGTTCAAGAGGCGACATAGTTCCTCAAATACTTCCGAATCGAATTGATGTCCATTATCATTGACTACCTGAATTGAAGTTCCATACCTAGATATATATTCTTTGAAAAGATTCGCTAATGTCTTCCATAATGGAATTAATTCGACCCATTTAAGGAAATTATCCATGATTACTAAAAAAAAAAAAAAAAAAAAAATATAAAGATTTTTGGGGGGGGTTAAAAAAAAAAAAAAAAAAAAAAAAGATGTCTATCAGGTTTCGAGGCTGAGTATAATCCTAATAAATCTAGAGAAATTTGTTCGTTTGGATAAGTAGTTTATATCGAAACTAATTGTCCAGCTGTAAACGCAGTTTTATAATTATAACGTTGACATATGTCGCACTTTGAAACACATTCAAGTCATGATTCTAGCATAAGTTTTTTTCTTATACCGAAATGGCCCGCCAATGGATTATCATGAAATTCCTTTAAAATAGATTCACGCAAGGATTGAGGCATGTACCAAAATCTTGAACATTACATCCTTCATCCTAAAATTAAAAGACTTCGTCAAATATTACTTGATTCCTATGAACCACCGTAATTTCTTAATTTTATTACTTAAATTTTATTATATTCAACTTAATTCTTCTCCTTAGTCAATATTTTAAACTCATACCCCAACTCCGAGCATGCCACGCCCCCATTGAAATAGCCGATCTCCAGGACAACCAATAGAAATGCACTCTATCATCCACCTTCAAAAGCTCACATCAACCGAAGATTTCCACCTAGCCACCCATCCTCCACTTCAAGTAGAAACCAAGCTCTCCTATTGGCTCCCCACCTACCCCGCCTCCGAAGCAACTGCATCAAGCAAGTAGAACCATCCCAGGATAATTCCAATCTCATCCAGAAGTCAACAGCAAGCAGTCCCAGCAGTCAACAGCAAGATACGGGTTGAAAAGGCGGCTACGCCGCCTAGGTACCCGCTGAGATATTCATAAGTTCATTGCGGCATGTAAGCACGCAGTTCATGTTTAGAAGTTAGATACTTAGCATAAAAAAGAATACCATCAAGAAGTTTAAAATATTGGACCAATTTTCGCATATTACCGCATTTATTGTTGAATCATCCGGGTTTTCTAAATAACGATAGATATGGCCCGATTCCGGGTCCTGTCTTTGCTCACTTTTCAGTTGATCTCTTGAAGTTAACACAAGATAATTAATAATGGCGCAAGAGACACGCTCATGTGCCTGTTTCTCAAAAGGTTGCCTGGATAACACATCAGCCGCTATATTTTGATTCTCCTGTCTATGTTACCACTCTATATTATATTCAGCCAATTTTAACACCCAGCTAACAATTTTGCTTGAAAGATTATTCAAATTCATTAGTTTGATCAGCCCTGAGTGGCCTGTTATTGATTTCGTTGGGCAATGCCCAAAATGTGAATGAAATTTTTGTAGAACCCAATTTACTGCTAAACATTCTCTTTCTGTTGTGGACTAATTTCTTTCTACCTTATTTAAAGTTCTTGATGCATATGTTATAGGTCTTTATCCCTGTGCAAGCACAGCACCCACTCCGACTGCGCTAACATTTGTGTGCGATTCAAAAGGGGAATTCAGGTCAGATAACTGTAATAATGGAGTCGAAGTCAAAGTTATCCTTAACGTGTCAAAGGCCTTTTGGGCCTCTAGAGTCCAGTTGAATTTGATCTTTTTGCGTTTAAGCACATATAATGGTTCACACAGCTTAGAATAATTTTTAATGAATTTTTGATACCAGCCCGCATCCCTAAAAATTTTGAAACCTGGCATGCATTCTTCGGGGTGGTCATCTCAAGAATAGCTTTAATTTTGTTAGGTTCAAACAAAATTAAATCCGTTTTTATTTATAATTACTCATAGGCATTTTAATTCCTTTGGACCAAAATGACATTTCTCAGCATTTAAAGTCTAACCCTATCCTGCAATAATTGAAAAACTACCTCCAGATGGTGGACATGATCGGTAAAGGACTCCGAAGTAATTATGACATCGTCCATATAAACGCAAGCAAAATTTTCAATCACTGGCTTTAGTATGATGTACATTGCTCTCCGAAAAGGGGGGGGGCACAACCTGATAATCCGAAAGGCATTCGGATGAAGGCATACGTCTCTTTTTTGGTGACAAATGTCGTTTTAAGAATGTTGGAAGGGTTGATAGCCAATTGAAAATACCTGGACTTAAGATCCAAAGTGGACATAATACAATTTTGTTGAATGTTAATTAACAGGTCGTCAATTATTGGGTAGAGGTACTTAGGGTGCATTGAGCTTTCGGTAATCTATTGCGAATCTATATGCTTCAGGAGAATCGACGGGTTTATCATTTTTCTTTCTACACAAATCCAAGGGGGAGACATATGGCGACTGAATGAGCATAATAGTTCCTTCTTACAGATTTTTTGAATATAAAGGTCTATTATGTGCTCTTTCACTCGATCATAACGATAAGGCCGAGACGCTACTGGAAGATGGTCTCCAGTATCAATTTTGTGATAAGTAGTATGTTGGACTTTATCATGCTGTTAACTGCTGCTGCTGTCCTTTGTGCAATTTTGTGTGCGCGAGGTTGATTTCGACCGGTTTCACCACCTTTTTTTAATCTGCTGTATCTCATCATCAGGGATAGCCAAAGTGCTTGTTTCGAAATCTAGAGTGATCCTGGAAGTGCGCATAAAACTCACGCCCAAAACTGAAAGATATTGTAACCCTTCGACGACATGGAACTGCCAGTCTTTTTTAAAGTTTCTAATGCAGACTGATAAGGTTACCCGCCCAAGGGTTTTACATGTTGCTCTTTGTGCCGTATATACCGAAAGATTCTACGCTAGCCTTTGGACAAAATAAAAATATCGATCATAGAATGTAAACGACACAAACGATTTCTCAGCCCCCATATCCATAACACCGTTACAAACGTGTCGTGCAGTATGATAAGGATGTTAGGAATATTTATGGGATTACTTTCATAGCATAAATACTTGTGGGAGGACTTTGATAACTACGCGATCTAGGGCCTCCTGCTATTCAATCGCCAATTAGTTTAACCGTCTGTGATTTTGTTGGCGCGACCCTGAAGATGGATACCGATTTCCCTGCTGATGGTATGTATTATTATACAATGGACGTCTATCTTGCGCTCGTCTATCTGGTGATCGTTCGTCGATCAAAATTTGGTCTGTTGTTACTCTGTTGCGAATACCTCCGGAGCTGATATTGCTCCTGCCTGGGTGGTTGGTTATGAGATGCAGGATGGGATTCGTATATTGTTGCTATTTCCAAAAGTTGGGCTTTTGTAGTGGAATTCCTAAGCTCGACATAATCTAGCATATTTGGATCTAAGCGGTTTTTTATGTGCTGAACTATTGTCGCTTCTGTGACCACAAAATCCAGCAGCTTAGCTACTTTAAGCATACGAAAGATAAATGCTGTTGGTAACTGTCTGGGAGTCTGCCTTAATGCAAAATACTCAGCTTCGAGTTCCGTGCGATCTCGCACTGCTAGGAAGGCGCGTTGAAGAGCTTGTTTTAAGGGTTCGATACCACTCTCTCTACCTCTAACCAGATTTTCTCCTATCACCGAGTACCACTCACCAGCACAACCTCAAACATGCCGGCTGAAGGGCATCCGGGATGTTATAACAATACATATTGTCTTTCAAGCCAGCTAATATGTTCATTACATTTCCTGATCCATCGAAAAACTGTACGGGAAACACGGCCATACTGTTTGTTACTCCTACTCCAAGGGTGGGAACAGTTGGGAGCCACTGTAACAAATGGTTATTTCTATCCGATTCTTGAGCCATTATATAGCAAAAAAATTAAATGTAACTAACTCTAAAAGTCGATAAGGACTCAAATGACACACAAGTCTAATCAAACTTAAATGTTTTATTTATCAGTTACTATAATATAATATATTACTCTTTTTTGGACTGTATGGTTAGCCAACCTATTTAAATATCGCTGTAATTAAATATTCTTACAAAACCCTCTTCCAGTTGAAATTGCCTTCTCCAACAAGTCCTTTGCGTTCCTTTGATTTAGTGTTCTATGTGTGTGATTCAAGTGTGGAAATAAGTTATTGTTTTTGTTAGAACAAAAAACGTTCCATAATGTTTATTATGATTTTTTTTTCTTGACAGTTGCTATGCATTGGGTAGATGAAAAAAGGTTCCCAAGATATATTTTTCTATTTAATTTTATTTGTTCGATTTTACTACAACTCTATAAGAAAAACATCGGACAATGGCAATTTTTGACAGGTTTTGCTGCTAATTTGATTATGTATAAATGTTGAACTTGGTGGTGATTGTACATCCGGAATCTACACTGGTTTGCTCTTACGCAAAGGGCTGGTTTGCCTAGGGAAGCATTTCCATTACCGGATTCTATCATGAATTCGTACCAATTCAGTGATGAGGCTTGAAGTTGTTTTTCTTCGTTTATTAGAAGGAGAGACGAAGGAAATATATCTACAAACTACTATACGCAGGTTATTTCTATTAAGAGTAAACAGTTCTTCCGAGAAAGATAGATGGCCCCAATTTCGTCCCATATCGACGATGGTCATTGGAACGCTCGCTGGCGTTCAGAGTTCATCTTCATCGATGGAAGAGCGGAGGAGAAGAGAAGCTGAAAAGAGGGGAAAGAGAGTGAGAACGAAACGTCGCTCAGTTTTGTTCAGAAATAGGGGGGCGTTGAGAGAGCTATAATTTCGTTTACGTACCGCTGTGCTGTATGTGTGCCATGACTAACTTGCAAAGAGGCCTGATCATTGAAGGAAATAGCATTCCAGACTATAATGTCTTGTTTGTAGCAAGCTATAATAAAGGAAATCTACATTCTTTACCCTGGACATTTCTAGATACATCTGAGTGATTGTCGGGATACTGTTGGATACTCGTCACTAGGACCATTCATTCCTAGTCAAAGCAATTATATATTATTGAGCCTGATAGTACTATAATTGAACTTGACGGCGTACCGACGCTAATGATGTGGTACAAAGTTTCCATGTGCGTTCAAATGTCGGTTGAAATCCTTCTCCAAGGATAACAGCGACAAAAGCGAAAAAATTACCACGTATGATATTTGTAATTTCCTGCTCTAATTTTCGCCGACAGGTCCATCGCCAATAGCCCACCTATTGCTTATAAGAGTGACATTGACAAACAATCAATAAAACTTTTGTCAAAGGAATATCATCCGTATAATTGCAAACTTATGCACCCTATTTAATGCGAGTGTTTGTTAGTGTATTTTAAATTTAAAAAAACAAGTTTATGATTGGAATTGAGTTTCATCACTGAAGTAAGTGGAGTTATTGTCGACGCGACCACAGATTTCATTCTCTTAAATGTCTATCAATGGTTATGTTGGTAATTGGTGCGGGAATCACTCACCGGATGGTTAGTTACGAATCTGATACTTAATAAGAACTAACAATTGCCTTGTCTTCCCGTTCTGTAGTGACCTAGGCAGATTTCTGTTTTCCACACACACACACACACACACACACACACATGGAACGACTTGCAATGAATTGCCATCAAACTTTAGCGAAGAATTTTAATCATTAAATCCTTTTATTGATTTTTATTTAATTAACGACAATAATGCGGATAATTTTCTGAATATATTTTTGAGTTAACTTCTCAAAGAACTAGTAACAATGACTTTGGCTATTCTTGTTTCATAATCTAGGATTATGCCTTTTTTTTATAAAACGTTACATTACATGAAACATATTTTGCAAACAAAAGAGCAAAAATTTGTGAACTATATTATTCATTTCTTTAGTTATTAAGTTGTACTTAATTAAGATCTGAAATAGAAAAAATTGACTTTTTTTTAACTTCTTTCATTAAAACGTTTTCTCGATACATTTATGAGTAGTTAAAAAAGCTTTTTCTTGTATATAATAAATATCTTTAAAAAGCTCTCCTGTACATTTTTCCAATGTTGAACATACAGCTTCAGCATAAATATGTCTGTTAGAGTGACAGATAAAAATTCGCTCTTTACGCAGAAAGTGTTCTAAAAGGACTTAACAAAAAGACACAACATTGTTTACAAAATAAAATCCGATAATATTTTAAAAGGTTTTATTCCATTTGCGAAAGATTTTGTGCAGTGGTATGGGTTATAAAAATGTGGAGTATCTCTTAAAGATGATAGATAATATAAGGATATAAAATGTCATCCAAGAGTTAAAATATCGTCTACGCGGATATAAAATAGCACATTTTTTATCCTTGTAAGAAATTCAATCAGTATTAATTTAATGAATAAAAATCACTTATAGTGGCTTACGTTTATTTCCGGACTCCAGCATTTCTCAAATTTATTTCCCAAAATGTTTTTGCTATATGTGGAAAACGTGATTGTTTTACATATACTCATGCTTAACGAGCTCTAAATCTGCATATTATGTAAAGTAAGTTTAAATAATATTTCATAAAATTAGGTATTTTATTCAAGTACTTTGCTGTGTGATATATATTAGTCATTAAAAAAGCTTCACCAAGAAAGAAAGAAAATTGCAGAGTCTCATTTATTAAACATACACAGTATGTTGGGCAGAAGATATAATTATATTAACTGGTTCTTTAGGGTTAACAGCTTGCAGAATTCAGTACCCTGAGTGGCCGTAACAGCTCTAATTCGGATAGGGATCAAGTCATTCGGGTTTATCAAATATAATAAGCCCCATAGGGAAGAAAAGATTTCTTGGATACTTCAGGGTAACGACTCCCCTACTCATCTAAAGATGGTAAGCCTCTGAGTGAGGACATTCCAGCGAACGCATGGACGACGATGTTTCGATCGAGTCGTTTATTTGTGCCCTGAGTCTATCTAAGACTCAGGGTATGAGGCACTTTAAATCAGACGGGACTCGAAATTCTCACATTCATGTATTGCGAAAGTTAGGAGAGTGGAGTGCCAACTCAAATATCATTCTCGACACTTGATTCAAAATTACGTCACCAATAGTTCTCACGTTGCTTTTAAGTGATAAGTCAATGAACTATCAATCAAACAAATTCATGCTCAATTCTCGTCGTGGCTCTTGCCAATATACTAAGATCTTGTGTGAACTGCGTCTTCTATATATATTGATATCCTTAAATACGGTCACTATGAGATATTGTTGGCAATGCTTATGTTGTGAGTAGGAAATATTATACTTTTTTACTGTAGCTGTTACGGATTTAACTTAGGATACGTGCAGCCTGTATGTAGGAATTATTATTAGCTCGTGAAATAGATTTGTACTCGCATTTACTTCTCACTACCATTAAGAGAAGTGTTTCTGTTTCACTTTCGATTAGCCTTTCGTTTATTGGGCCTCTCAGGTACATAAAGAAAAAAAAATATACATAAAAACACGAAAAACAACTTATAAAATATGTAAAGTAGAACATATATAAGAATGCACACAAAAGAATGTACATAAAACAAAAGAACGTTCGTAAAAATGCATAAAAAGGACAAATATAAAAACACATAAAAAAGAACATACATAAAAATACATAAAACATAACTATTCAGATCTTAGTCTGTTTCCTGTGAATATGATTGTCTCTAGATCCATAAGACTTAAGTTATTTAAACATGTGTTTGGCAACAATCTCTCAAGTTAAATTATTAAGGGAAAAATTAACGCAATCATAAAATCGCTTCTCATATGATTAGTTAGAGATGAGCAAGTCCAGCGTATGGAGATGATTAATTCGTCGATTCCTCGGATCAAGGAGAAAAAACTCAGCTCCGGCAAAAACAAGTTCTTTCCGCTCATTTCTAGAGAAAGCTAGCTGTAGCCTGTTAACCATGAAAAAATCCTCTCTCTCTCTCTCTCTCTCTCTGAATTGTTCTCCCTCTTTATCCCTACTCTTCCTCAAATATCTATTATTTTATCGAAATTTCAAACTGAATTCACTCGGTTTTCCTCATGCAATATACTTAATTAAGATTACTCACTCTCAGAAAGTTCAAGAAATGTTTCTTTAAATCATATTAAACAAGCGAAACCTGAAGATAAAGATTATATAAGATACATTTCTTTGTTGACAGCAATTAACTATGGTAAAGTTACCAGCATAAAGCTTCCAAATGGTGGATGGAATTTCGCAAATGCTGGTCGATTTAAATTAGATACAGAGAAATTGTTTATTTTTACAAATTATTCTTGTAATGGTAGCGAAATTTACTAGCTATATTTTTCTAAAATATTTTTTTCGCTAATCATTGAAGTTGTAAAATGGTATTAATTAAAGATATTCATAAAATTATGTAATTTAAAGAGAAAAAAAAAGATTGTTAAAGTAATGAACTAGGACTTGTGTAACAAGATTTTTATTGCATTCCCAGCAATTCTTAGAAATAAATTTTCTCTCGAGACAATAAACTCTATTTTTTTAGAGCGAGAGATGATTCATCACTACTTCTGAAACTATCTTTATAATCAATTTTAAATGCGTAACATTCAGCTAAGAAAAATAAATACTAACATATTTTTTTTAAAAAAAATGTCAGATATGTTAAGCTAAAATTGAATAAACATTAAGAATAGTTTCAAGAATGCTTGCATACGTACCAAAGTTTTTTTAATAAATCTTTTTGGATGAAACCAATACTATTTGCCTGTAAAATTATTTCTAATGCACCATAAACCAATGTCATAGGAAAAATTCTATCCTTAACGTGAGTGCCTGCTTTTTATGAATGCTCAGATCTATAGGAACTTTTATATTGAATCTACAATATTTCTGATTTACAACATTTTTTAACTTTTCATATTTCAGCTCTGAATAAACCTTGAGTCAGCATGCTAAAAATTACCGAGGTATATAAATTTTGATTATTGTTCATAAAAATTCAAGGGTTAATTCATTCTAAATAAAAATATTATGTTTTCTTATAAATTTCAAATTATTTCAGCTTTAGAACAGGATATAGCGTATTTCCGAGATTTCACTGTAGGAGTTTCCAAATTTAAATTTGTATTAATCCCTATTATAAGTTACTTACTAAATTTAAAAAGTATTCGGGGTTTTATAGTATTTTTGGTTATTAGAGCAACTTATTATCTCATACCGCTTACATATTCTATGCATTATTTTTTTAAAATAAAAATGAAGAATGTATGTCATATTGTTCAAGCAAAAATTGATTACTTTTAACAAAAAATATTATAATCAAAAACAAGTATATTGTATATTTTATATTATAAATATTATAAAACTTATTAATTTACAACATGTTTTAAGACTAAATACGAAATAGTTAAAGAAATTGTATTTTTATATAATTTCAAATTTTTTTAATTCAATATATATATATATATATATATATATGTGTGTGTGTGTGTGTTTGAAAATAGAACTTTGGCTTTTAACTTATTTTTGTCATTTCTGATTTTTGCTTTTATTAATAACAAATATACCGAAACTTAAAAAGAATATTTTTACAGAATTTACAGAATTTTGAGATGCATCGACTTTGCTGTTTTATTCTAAAGAATTATTTTTTTATCACTATATTAGCTTAAAAATGTATTGAATTGTCCAAATCCTTCTAAATATTCTCAAATTTAGAAGTCTAATTCAAAGGAAAGTTCAAATATATTGGCAAAATACTTAGCAATTATGATATTTATAATTTCAATCGACATTATATGTTTGAATTTGAAAGAAACAGGCCCTCATGTTTATTATTCAATGCTATATAATGTCCATTTTAGATACTTTTCTATTTGATTAATTTTGGATTTTCTATTTGATTAATTTTCGCATTTAACAAAAAATATTTTAAGTAATCATTAGTTTCATTATGAAAGTAAGCATACCATTTTGATTATGTATTAAAACCAATTGTTCTACAATTAGTTAATTTCTAAAGATATTGATAACAGTTAATGAAGTCACAGAATTAGTCGTGTTTCTAAATTCACATTAACTTTATCTTTAAATTTAATTTTCTTTTAATAATGGCTAATTATGATAACTTTTCAAACTTATCAGTTATGTGGTAAATTCTTAAATCTCTGAATCAAAATACCGTAACTTAAACATTTTTGCTTTTATGTTAATTCCATACAATTTGTACAAAATTAAGTGCTAAAAGTTTTTTTTCCAAAGAAATTATTTAGTGTTGAGAATAATTTTATTTATCAAGACGGGCAATTTCCAGTACAATTTTATTCCCATTCCTAAATAAAAAAAATATCAAATTTCTTCTGTTCTAAAATTTTAATTCGGAAATATTTAAACTATTACTATTATTATTATTATTTTTTTTTACTTTTAAAATTTATGTTCTCTGAACAGAAGGAGCAATGAAGTTCTAAATTAATTACAAAACGCTTTGTGAATTCGATCCTAATTTTTTGTCCAAAAACCGTCATTTTAATAAACATTAAGGTGTTTTACTAGGGCTAATGAGGGCAAAGTTCAGAAATATTTCATGTAAATTATAATTGTACTCACTGTCAAATTTTCGACATTATATATATATATATATATATTACAAAATTTACATCATGAATCACATTTTTAATTTGAATTTAATTTTTTATTAAATACTTTTTGTGAAATTTTATTTATAATCCTGTACGACCTGTATTAATAAAATATCCTGTACGACTACATACTTTCCTATGCACCTTTATTCTAAGCACTTGTAAAAAAATCAATATAGCTGTAAAAGAAATTTTATAGGTGCGATATGTATGTAAGAGCAATATATGTTGTATGAGGAAGTACTCCTGTAATGAGAGTTAATTCAAAACTAGATTTTAACAATGTGTCTATTTATAAAAGTAGAAAGAGAGAAGAAAAAAATATAAATATGTTGGAACTCGTTTCAAAGAAATTTCAGTTTTGAAGAAAATCTTTAATTTTAGATAAAAATAAGTTGTACATGTAATAAACGACTTAAAGGGGAGAGAAAGAGAATAACGTGAAAAAAATATATATCATTTCAACATGTTGCATTATCTCTCCAAATAAAAACTGTCATAAATCTTAATTTCTTTAATTAATGCAGAGTATAGATGCTAAGCAATGATATGAGAAAATGAACGTAATTTCAGAAATGCTAAGTTTGAATGAAACCATATATTCATTTTTTATGCTTACATGATGAATTTTTTTTATTCATAGAAAATTGTATTAATTTTTTTTCGAGCCTTATCATTCAGCATCATTTTGATATTTCAAAATTTTTTGTAGAATATCAGAGTTTGATTTAATTGTTCAAAAGTTAATTAAAACTTGCATTATTTCTGTTTTTAAAGTACTGTAACAAAAAAAAATTTATATACGAGACATTAAATGTTATAATAGATGTACACGATCAAAACATTATTTCTCTTTTTTCATTTTCACATATATTTTTAGAAATAATAATGCAAAAAAAATTATCTTGCCTTTCAGCTTTCGAATTACTGTGAAGCATCTTCATATAAAAGTATTGCAAGGTTCATAATATAAATAATATGCATTAAAATTTTAAAAATATATGGAGTTAATTGATAAAATTGATTCATAATTTTGAGAGCTAAACTTGATTTTATATAATTAGTAATTATAATACAAGTTTTATCACTATTTGTATCAAATTCTCACATTTTATTTGTATTTCCATTAATAGTGTAGTGCATAACCTGTCAGTGCCCTTTCAAAAAAAAAAAAAAAAGATACATAATTCCCTTAGCTCCAATACTAAATATCTAGTGCACGATCGTTGTGATTTTGTAAAGTTAAAACAAAAATTTGAATTGATTCATTTTAAAGAGCATTTAGCCATTTAAAAAAGCAGCATAAAAATTTAACTGCTTTTTTTAGATCATTTAAAAAAAAAGCAAATCAAAAATGTGAATTGTGTTTTGGATCATTAACAGTTTGATACGTATTATAGAATTATGCGTATAGAATTAATTGATTATTTATTGTTCAAGGTAATAAATGCGTATTCATTGTGTTAATTCTTCAATATTTTACTGAATAGTCTAAAAATACATAACAGATTTAAAAGATTTGAAAAATGGTTACTTTATTTTCTTAATAAATTATTATATTGACCTCATCTAAATGTTACTGACATTTTTGTTTCATTGCGGAAAAATTAGAAACTAAATGAAAGAAAATTTAGAATAGAGAGTAAAGAGTTTGTAAGGGTTTTTGGGTGAAAGGAAAGGTCGACATATTCAAAGACACTAAATTTATTAACTGCTCAGCTACAAGTCTATCCTATCTCTCTTTCTCCCCTCTTGAAAGCTTATATTATATATATCATAATAATTTGCATGATCACATTCTCTTCTTCGGAGGAAGCTTTCTAATACAAATAATTATTTGAGGACTGAAAATTCCCCCAAGAGTGACAAGGTCGCGGATAGACTCGTCACAAGTTTCTAGGGAAAAAAGAAAATGTCCTAAGAAATTGTGACAGTAAACCGTCGAAATTTCCTAACTGTTACAATATCAAATATTTGATACAAAAAAAAAAAATTCAACATTTCTTTCTTTTCTTACACCACTGCAATCAAAAATAAATTTCTCATTGTTGTGCAGACAAGAAAATATTCGTTACAGTGAATTCGAGAATAATTTTCCATCATGTTTTTAAAAATAATATTACTCAAATTAGTTTTAAAAATAACGATTTTCCCGAATGAGTATACGTGAAACAACAGATGGAACGCTATTCAATCAGAAGAGTATGGGGGAAATGTGATTGCTCTTCCTTTGTTACACAAAAACTCGCATTCTAAACATGTATTTCTAATATACAGCAAATTTCTTTTAATTTTTTGTCTATTTTCTATAAAGATTTTGTCTATTTTTAGATCTTTTAAAGAAGAATACTTTAGATTCTAAATATGTCTTTCAAAATCAAATATCATAGTAATAAGTCAAATGTATTGTAACATTATAAATTTATTTTAATTGATCCCTTTTTAATATATATATATATATATATATATATATATATATATATATATATA
>BMAW01107070.1:58654-207896 GCA_019974015.1 Nephila pilipes
CCTCATGCAGCGCCACCATCCGAGAATAAAATCATGTGACGCTTCAGCTTTTCGCGCTCTCTTTGCCGCCACTTTCTCCGCTTTGTTCTCCTTTCGCTACCCGCGTCGAAGTAAACTTCAACGCTCCGGTTCTTAACGTCCCATCGATACATCATGATGTACATGAGGCGTCATCTAACTTTATCTGACGAACCATCACTTATCTTTTTCATAGAGTGAAATACTTTTTTATTCTTCATCTCTCTCATAAACAAATAAAGCTTACTGCAGCTTCATCCTTGAATATCACTCAACAACTACATGGAACGAAATTACACCCCTGTAGACAACCACTCATTGCAGTAGCTATAAACCATCGTAGATTCGGATGAACAATTCCATCACCCTACGGTCTACACAAAATCTCTATGGTCGTTCGGCTGGGATTACAATTTATAGGATCCAAACTGGATCTTCGAAATGTATGAGTGATCGGACTCGAGACGGCCGTCATTAATGGGAGAGAATATATTGAAGAAAAGAAAATTGATGCTCCCCCGACTCAACAAAATAGCATGCAAGCGACGACTGTAGTCTTCTAGGCCAACAAGAATAGCCAGTGTCCACGTGATAACAGTATCTTCTACAAAGAAAAAATGTGTGCCTCATCCATTTCCACGATTACGTTTCCATGACGACTGAGTGTGTCCTGCCTACAGAGAACCTCAGTTTTTCATCATCATGCTTTCTTCGCATCAAGTTATTTGTTTTGTGTCTTTGATAATCTAAATGTGTGGTTTAGTTTAAGCTCTTTATAAATGCCTGTCGATTGCTGAAAGAGTCGTTTTTTAAAAATATAAAATCCAGCGTATATTAATGTGTGCAAGTTTCTCCGCAAGATTCCAGGTACTGTAAAACATTTATTTTCGGACAATCATCTAATCTAATGAAGTGCCGCTGTAATGTTTTTTTAATTATAAGAAGAAATATTGCAAAAAAAAGTAAATTAAACGTCATCATTTTCTAAGTGCATTTATATATATATATTATTCAATTGTCATCATGAGTTCAAAATCACATATAAGGTTTTTTTATTATTATTGTGTGTGTGAATTTGATATGCCAGATATCAAAATCAGCGCCTCATAACAGAAACGAATAAATGCATAAGTAATTATGACTCCTTCTTTCAAATCGTAAACACTTCACAACAGACTTCCCTTTCCCATAATTTCACCGTAACCGTAACTGTCTGTTCTTCATTTCCCTCTCAATGACCTGATAACATGGCTACTCTTTAAAAATAGGTTTAAGCAGATTCTGAACTCTGAAATTAAGTCGAATTGAAAGTGTTTTCTCAAAAACAGATTTTTTTTTTTATTCTATAGATTATTTCACGTATGTCTGAATATTTTTTTTTCTCATTGAATTATTTTATATTCTTTTTCATATTTAGTTTTAGTCCAGGGAAAAATTTTAACTAAGGGATTACAGATTGATATGATAAGTCAATTTTTTTTTTAAAAAAAAAGGTGTACTTTTAACAATATATTGCAATATTATTTATATTATTTTCATCAATTTATTTCAAATATCCTTGCATTAATTATTGTGTATATAGTATTTGATATACATGCATTTATCTATAAGATATATTTAATTAAACGTATTCACCATAATAATAAGCGTGTTTCATTTAAAAATCACTTTGTAGCTTGTTATTATTCGCTAAGATAGAGTATAAATTTCTTTTCAAATTTATTGATTCTATTTAACTATTCTCATAATCTGAATTGTACAATGTAACCTCACTAAAGGACGTCGGGAAGATATATTTATCCTAGGGAAGAATTAGTATCTAAAGCCCTGATTCTTGCTAATGACAGTTAAGAAATATAGGACTTAATCACTAAAGATACTGAATACATGATGAGGAATTCACAAAAATTTGGTTTCACGAGTATAATAGAACAGTGAAAACGAAAGAAGAAATTGAAGAAAGAGCTTGTCTAGAAACCCTTTGCTATAGAAGAGAAACGACGACAAGATCAACATGAAATTGGCTGAGCGATTACAAATTAGAAAATCAACTCAAATTTATACCAACTGTGACGCGAAACCGACCATTCGAAATACTTGGCAAGGAAATATCCAAATTTTCCATAAAATATGAAGTTAAAGAAGAATAATTATATATCTTAGTCTGAATCGTCAAGTGCAACGATTAACAATTTCAGCAACATTGGGTTTCATTCTTTAGACTCTTACGCAACGAATTTCTCACAATTGCACGTGAACCAGAGGAGATACAAACGACTACGACCATGTAAAAGAACTTACTTAAAAGTAAAAGATTTAAAATTGCCATTGAAAAGTTTCATGCTATTTCCACCATCAAAAGTTTAGAGCCACACTTTGGACCGATTTTTATCACGAACTTGCAACATATTTTATGGATGACATCAGGTTAAAATCGAATCTTTGAAGAATTAAGAAAACTGACATTCAGATACAAATGGAAACGTAGAGCCCTTGCTATTCAGACTTTAGCAACATTTTCTAGACGAATGGACTAACGATAAATTCGCCAGCCAGAATTAGTGAAAAGTTCGAAGTAGTATGAAGACGTCAGGAGAACATTAAGTCAAAAGCCGTTATACGCATTTAGGGGAAACAAGATTTCAGAGTTTCAGAAACAATTTCAGTTTGAATCGCCACGAAAGTTCGAGCAGGATAGATCAAGTTGAAAGTTGCAAGCAACCACTAGTTACAATACATCACTGATGCTCACAATACTCAGGCTAGCACAGAAGTCATGAAGGAAATCACTGTAAATCAAATGACGGATCGAAAATCGAACTCACGGCAGAGAAAGTATTTAATTCAAATGTTTCAATCAAAACGAATTACAACTGGTGGTTTAGAAGATTTCAACGATCTAAAGGAAAGAGCCAAATACAAACCAGCCGAAGAGAATCCATGAATTTCACGAGAGAAATAAGCATACCTACGGCAAACATGCGCTACTATCAGTCAAGAAAATCCATAACTAAGGAAATAATGTTTAAACAAGAAAATTACTGCGCTTATCGACACCGGAAGTACTCACCGTCTACTACGAGAAAATACCAGCAGAAGAATCATAGATCCAGCGAAACTAACGAAGAAATAAAATTTTACTATAGTATAGTTGATGCTCAAGTCACAACGATAGATCTTTTCTTGAAACAAGAATTTCAGATGGATGAAGAAAACTATTCATCAATCTCTGGCATGTTGCGTCTACAACAAAACCAAAGTACGAAGCAGTCATAGGTTTAGATATTTTAGAATGCATCAATCAACTTCACGGAGAATGGTGTAGAATTTGTGAAACATGAAAATCAAGCACTCTCAATGCAGATACAAGGAAAACGTCGAAAAGTTGAACCTGAATCACATAAGAGATCCTGAGACCGTGAATGTACTGAAATGATAGAATGCCAAGGCCTGAAAAGATGCGCACCGATGTTATCACGAATTATTTTAGCGAGAGTGAACTAGCTATCAACGCCACGCCGATTAGCATTTATTTAAAAGAGAAGAAGAATAAACTGATAGAAGAATGGCCAAAGAAGGCATCGTACCAAAGCTGCTGCCCAGTTCACGGCAGTTGGTAAGAGAAAATGGAAGCAAGAGAAAAGAGTACAAGAAGAAGAAGCAACGGAGAACAAAGATGGCAGCGAAGAAAAATGCGGAGGTGGCCACAAAAAACGGAAGGCGATAAATATTTACCTACGCAAATACGGTAATTTCGTTTACGGTTTCGCTGCATATTTCTTTAACTAGAAGGCTGGCTCTTGCAAGGCGAAGGTTTTGTGTTAGCGTTGGAAAATTTGGCAGCGGCGCGCCTTTACGGAGGGGTTGAACTGCGATGGCCCACCAAAAGGCGGCAGCCACGGTTACCTACTGCAAACCAGTTCTCTGGCGGTCAGCGATGCTTTATCGCGAGCTGCGAGCAAGCCGCGCGTCAGCCCGGTAATGTTCATGGATGCTGCTTTTGCTACTTTCCAAGCTGCTCTTTCGCTACCGGAAGTAAACTTCACCCGAGCGTTCCAACGTCCATCGACATTATGGTTAGCGAGGCAGTCATCTAACTTTATCTATCAGAACTGGTCAACCCATTTCTAAGAAGTAAATACTTTTTTTTTATTCTTCATCTCTCACACAACAACAGCCACGCAAGCCATCCTTGAATATCAACAACATTAAGGAATCAAATTGTTCCCCAGACAACCAGCCCATTGGTGCAGAGCAAAACCATCGTAGAATGGGATGAACAATCTCCATCACCCCACGGTCTACATACATATATATAGTATATAAAGTGAATAAATAATTATTATAAACAAGAGCAATTTTAAGTGAAGATAAATAAAAAAGAAGATAAATAAAAAAGAAGATAAATAAAAAAATGATTCAAACATCTGAATTTCCAAAATGGAGAAATAAAATGCTCAAATCTTATATACAATAATATCGACACATTTATATTAAAATAAATAAATAATAAAGAAAATGTTATTACAATCTCTTTAATAACTGTATACTGACTGTTCCAAGCAGCAGAAGCCTCTCCAGTGATCAATCAAAACAGTGAAGCTTCGACGAAAACCAAGCGCTCGACAGGCTTACGTAATAAAACTCCACCCCTTTATTTTGAAATTATGTGTTGTCCTGTGTATTAAAACGAATAATAAATGGTTATTTGAAAAACGTAACTTTATTGAACCAAAATTATTCCCCCTCCTTCCTCGCGTAACTTGCTCTACAACTGATTCTCAACGGATCTACAATATCAATTACGTTGCTAGCGTAATTATTCTGAAGTTTTAGAAATTGTTGAAACAGAATATGACCTAAATAAATTTTTTAAAAGTTCATTATCATTCGTAAAAAATCTTAAGCATACTACTATAGGAAATAAAAGAAAAAATGTCTTATATGATGAGTTGCAGAAGAAACAGATTGTTCACCACAAATGTATTCTTTCCTCCTTTTCAACGCATTAAATACCAATTCTTTAGCTAGCTTGTACTATATTACGTGATCTATACAAAAGTCCTTTGTGTTGACTATTAAGGCAAATTATTATTAAAATCATTCGACCACAAGAATTCCAAGAAGAGTCAATTAAAAGTAGTTCTAAATCTCGAGTAAAATGTCTGCCTCACAACAGTCTAAAGCTTTCAATAATTTTATTTATTTATTAATATTTCTTCATTTTTTGATTTCATATAATTTAAGGTTATTCATCATTCTTACTTAGGTAAACTAAATAAAAACTTTATTTTAAACGTGTTTTATTTCAATCCATTGAAAAATTTTTAGGAGAAATATGCCACATAACACATCAGTCTAACTCCCGAGTCTAACATTGAAAACAACATTTTTATTTTGTCTATCAACATAACAGCCTTTTTGTTAATTCACCTTTAGATGATACAATCAACTAACGCTTTTCCACCCCAATTTTTCTTTTTTCCATTTTTCATAAGAAATCTTTGTTGCAAGTAAATAGTGATAAACAGCTTCTGAATCATCGACGTGCTGTTTTGTTTTGTTCCATCGAGAATCGCGGCCCCTCTGAAAAACCTTTTCACTTCACTTCAAAAACCGTTTTCAGTAAATACACTTCCATATGATATCTGTGTCATCTCAGCAATCTCACGGAGCTTCACTTTCTTCTATATTTTGTGTCCTGCCACATTCGGTTAAGCGCTTACACGGCGTCCGCATCTGTGTATGACGTTTAACTCGAACGACAATCGTCGTGACAGAGAGGAAATTTAACCGTGTTGCCGACGTGTTACTAACATGTTTCAGGCTACGAACGTTTAAGACTAAGTTTGCCAGCGTATCTCAGCGCGGTGCCGCAGCACTGACGTCAACGCAGCGGTTACGGCTATAGAAGCGGTACTGGTTAACGCCATCCTCGGGTTATAACAATCGGGCTTATTGTGAGCGTTTTCTTAGGCAAATACGGTATTAGAGCGGCGAAGCGCGCATTTCCAATTTTGTGCAGAATAGATCGTTCTGGTGAAAGGTACGGCAACATGTGAGCGTAGATTTTGGAAGTGGTATTACGACTTTTTGCCCTAATATCCCTTGGGTGGCTCATTAATATAATCGAATGCAACATGAAATATTCTCAGAAAGCTATCTCTGTGACAGTTTCCAAGCGATAATCATAATTTCAGAGATAGTATAATGGTTTTAGTAAAAAATTATTATTATTTTTTTTTTACAAATTCTTAAAAAATACTAAGTTTCACAAATATCTTCCTTTTAATATTGTGTAACATAAAATGACTGAAGATCTTATTCGTCAGCATAAGAATTATTGCGATTTATTTAGTATTAAAGCAAGATTTATATGAATAAGGAATAAATAAATTAATGAAAATAATTCTTTGCGCGGAGTTATAAATTAATTTTAAGCCTAATCGCTTCATTAAACTAACCAAATTGAACAGCGAAGGCGTAAAATACCCAAATGCAACAGTGATATTTAATTTTACGCTTTTTAAAATTAGTTTAGTCCAAGAGCCCATACGCATAAATGTTCTCTTATAGAAGTATATTTCAGCTCAAATGGAATTGAGACGTTAAAGTAATTTTATTTGAATAATTAAAACTTTTGATGTAATTATTACAGTTCAACACACATTTCATGTAAATCAATAAATATCTCTGCTGAACGTTTTTACTTTAACCTTATTCTACCATTTCAAAGATCCATTAGAAGCAAGTGTACATCTGATTATATCAAGTATTTATTTCATCGTATAAGCATCCTTTTAATTGATTATGAAACAAATAACTACCTTTTCTGAGCTTCTCTGTCTCTTACCCTTACCATTTTATTCTGTAAACGCATTTGTAGCATATGCACTTTCAATAATGACCATCGCATGTAGTCATCATTGATTGACCATCATTAACTATAGTATAAGTTTGAAATGGAAACCCGTGAAAAAGAGTTGATAAATATTTTCAATATATGCTTCTGACTTTCTTTTGCTTTATCACAATAATCTATTTTAGCAATCCCTCAAATCAATCTACCAAACAACGCCCCACATTTTAACTGTAGCTAGTCGCCTTGACCTTAGCTTGCAGTAAAATTGATGCAATATTTGCAGGCTTTTTTCTCTTTGGCTTTGTCCTGTAACGCCAACCGCTCGCTCTTTTTGAAATTTGCCCATGACATAAGTATACATTATCTGTATTAAAAGTACCTCAACTTATTAAAAAGAAATAAAAGTTTCTGATGGAATAAATCTTCTTCATCGATTGCATCGACGACAGTCAGAATAGATTAATGAAGTTAGATGATGCCGTTTCTTTAATTTTAATCCCATTCAATATCACATAGATAAATATATTATATACATAGCATACGGTGTGTTTTTGGATAACGAGACTGGGCTAGGTACAGTATATTTACGTGCAGACAAACGCCTACGCGACAGTGCTATTTAGATCGAAGTTTCTCTTTCAGATTCGTATCCTTCGGATTTGTTTACAGAAGTCTTCTCACTTCTGTAAACAAATCCATAATAGCTTTTGACAACTTCGTTCTTGTATTAGGTTATCATTTTTCACAAACAAAAAATGAACAATAATTAAGATTAGAATGAAATTTCCATGAAACTTGGAAAACCGCTATCTGAAAACTTATATCCATTAAAAGATGATATAGCAATGGATGTTCATCTCAGACGCGTGTTTTGAGATTGAGTTTAAGAAGGTTATCAGATATGCTCCTCAGAAATGTTAAAGATGTTTTCTGGCCCTGGTTGATCCTTCCACTTCAAAAAAACGGACTACATATGGAAAAAATGCTAATCTTGCTCGATCAAGCCATCGGTTAAATATCTAAAGTGATTTAGAAAGTTGTAAGGAATAAAGACAAAGAATCGTAACCAATTTTACATAACAAGTTTAAATATCAAAAGAGTATGCAAAATGGTAGCTTAAAAGTTTCACGCTTGAAAAACAAGAAGCCTGCAAATAATGTTTGTATTGACACTTTGAATGCCATTGAAATAAATCAAACTTATTGGAAAGGATAATTTGACGGGCAGATCATGAGTTTTTCTATGATCCCAAACGAAGGCCAATCATAATAAGACCTTTCTAACCAAGAGGCCCCCCCCAAAAAACTCTCGAAGAAATGAAAATTCCAAGCAAGATAGGTTGTTGTTTTCTCGTATATTCATGGGATAGTGTACTTCGCATGGTTCTGAAGGGCAAACTATTAATCAGCATCATTACCTTCATGTTCTTGCTAAACTCTGTAGAAGTATAAGGCCATTGAAGAATGAGAATTGTGAAGGGCAAGTCATTCCGGATTGTCTGTCAAAGAGTTTATAGCCAAGGCACAGCATTCAATGTTAGACCTTGCCGCTGGCGCCGCGTACAGCAGCCAGCGGTGCCTGCAGGCAGTACGCTCGGCGGCGGCACGGCGTAGCAGCGGCAGCAGGGCAGTATGGCGCGTACGGAAAAGCGGGCGTACGGCAAGCGAAGCGTACTGAAAATTTTTAAAAGGCAACATCTGTTATTTACTTAAGCATGTTGGAAAAATGTTGTATTTGCTCAACTCGAAGAGCTTCAGCTACTTGTCTTTTTGCAACAAAATAGCACCCCTCACGAGACAATTACTGCTCGTAGTTGGTTTGAATTTGACCATTTTAACTACATGAAGATGAATTAGACGAGGTCATCCAATTCTTTGGCAACCCAGATCGCCTGATATAAAACACTAGACTTTTTTCTTTGGAGATTTGTAAAGGGCATTGTTTACAGGAGGAAAGTCGAAATCGATGATTCCAAAAGCTTGTAATATGTCCACAATAGCCAGCTTTGAAATAAACATGCTTGCCGGTACCTAACGTGAACATCATCTTGCATTCTCCGTGAACAAGAGGAACACGTGGAAGTTCATTGACAAGAGCTGTGAAATTTTTTGAGTTTATCTTACCAGTTATGTTATTAATTTTCATCTACCTGCTTTATTTTATGAGTTATTAAAAAACAAAATGTGTCCGGAACTTTATAAACACCATTTGTTATTAATATCGCGTATCGCATGCATGCACGCACGCACGCACGCAATACTACACACATACCGACAATAATAATAATACTTACTTAATAATATCATCAATAACATACATATATATATATATATATATATATACCGTATTCGATGACAGTTCATTATATATATATATATATATATATATATATATATATATATATATATATACACACACACATTTTTTCTAAAACAGGATAATTACCATTACCAAAAAAAACATTAGAAATGGCGAACACAATTAAAGCAAAACAGGCAGAGAAAATTGTTTGGGTTCGTCATTATTTGTAATAAAAAAAGTGGAGTTACATGCTAAAAATTTTCACATAGGGAATTGATTTCGAATCCGGCAAAATTAAGATGGTGATTATTTCTGAGTGAGTAAGCGAAAGTTAGTTTCTGGCAGAGTTAAATTTAGTTATGCTGCGCCAAACCATATGTAACTATGATATAGACGTAAGAAAGATGGAAGAAAAGGTTACAAAATTGTTGACAAGCTGTAGAGTCGAATACAGAAAATTATCGCTAAGGCATTGGGAGCGGAGGGGGAGGAGCGTCAGCCGTGTTTATCAAAGACAGAAAACTCCATGGGTAAGAAAAAGATCACTAAGGGGCCTCGGGGTCATGATTCTATCACCTACCTAAAGAATATATGATAATAATTCAATGTTATTTTAGAAAATTTTAGTTTCTGAGATTGACATAAGAGCCATACAATAAATTCGTTTATTTAAATAGATTTATTTTGATATTTTTAAGCAATAAAAAGAATATGAGATCTGATATTTCCATATCGCTTGGAAGTACACATATTTACTTTGAATATTATTTAGTTTCAAAGCGTTACATTATTTAATCACTAAATAATCTTCCTTTTTGAATGAATTGTTCTCGATAAATTTCTTTTTATCTAGAGTAAGATTGTATTTATCCCCTCGTTTTCTATCTGCATTCACTGGCGTATTTTAATTCATCACTTGCCAGTAATTAATTAGTGGGCTATAATTGTAGTAGTAATACTCGTAATCACACTCGCACACAGTTTGAAGAATCTGATATGTGAATCTATTTTCGATTTCCCGAAACATTTGTTTCTGAATAGATTATATGAGCTTGGTGTGCATATTTATTTTTCCCTCTATCGCTTTTACATGTTCAATCATTCTAAAAGTTGTACAGTACTCTCTCAGTAATTTGGCAGATGTTAGGTCAATACACCGCCGGACAACTGGAAAAATCCTAATAATAACTCATTAAAACCGAAATGGCTATGTATTGTTGTATATAATTTTATACGGCGGAAATTAAAGAAATGTCAAACACGCGAATTAACTAAAAGCAGAAAAAAAATGTACTGTTTTCTATCGATAGCCAATATTATTTCATTGAAATAGAAAGTATAAAATAATTCATTGCTGCAAGCAGTGACTTGTCTGCCTGTGTAATAACGCCGGATTAATGACATACTGAAGTGCCGGATATAGTGGGAATACTGTATAAGAAAATTAACTATTTCAGATAAAAAAAAAAAAATTTCACTTTGCTTGCCCAATGCGATTAGTTAGTTGTTTTGAATTTTGAAGTTATACGATGTTAATTGGCGATAAGTCTCGTATTTTTGAATTCCGAACAAATTACAAGAACGACACTTAAGGAATTGTATCTCTTAATTTCTGCACCATATCGTTGGATGACTCTAAGGCTCAGTTCCATTTTACGTGTCGCATCTTACATCATTCCATACAACTGTTTTCATTGAAAATAGGCACTCGAACTCACGGCTCGATTTAAACATTCCCGATTACGTTGTTCGCGCTCATGACTGATGAGCTATCACTAATGAACTACCCTCTAATGCGACTCTAAGTTGTTGTTATTGTGTGTGTGTCTCTATTAATATTTAAAATAAATTCCTGTTCTAACAAGTTTCAATCGGAAAGTGTGAGAGGATATAGTAACATTTCATAACTTAAATACTATCTTCCGAATTTTAAAATTCATCTCGCAAAATGAAAGAAGATTCATTTTCGAACTTTAGTGATCAGCTTGGTATATTTTCTTTTTTGGATAAGAAGCCGATGAATTTTGTCGTATCCAGTCATTAAAAAATTGTAATTCATAGTTCTTATCACAGTTGGTGAAAATTGGTATCACTGTCTAATTAAATTATGATATTAATGTATTAATTAAGCTAAATAGCTAGTTAATTAACTCAATTATGATCTAAAAAGGCTTTTCATAACAAATACCATTTTTTTTCATGAAATGATTATTTTCGTAATATTAGCCTAAATTTTATAAATGCTGAAAAATTTTATGAGTTATTGGAACTTCAAAAACAGATCCATTAAAGCTATTAAATGGATACCTCAAGCATTTCACGATATCAAACTTTTTCTGAACAATTTTCAAAGATGTTTATTCTAATAAATAGATTATCACTTTCTAAATCTAAAAATTCATAAAAAAAAATTAAAGAATAATAATAATTATAAAAAATATGATTTTTTTTACATAGAAAAAAATTAATCGTAAAATGCAAAAATATCAAATAATTGTATTTTGTATATCCTGAAATCTATTGATCGAAAATTTAATGAAGTATCCTCTAATAGTTCTGTTTTGTTCCATTAACAGCGATATATTAGTGTATAATTTTAAATTATTGTTTGACATACCACACAGTTTTCGAAAATAGGAAAATATGATGAGCATTGCATTTTTTATTTGAACTACAGATGTGTACAAATGCTCCAACATAAAAGATGAATTATTTTTAAATACAAGTCGTCGCAAGATCAATTTTTTTGTCTGAGTTACGCGAGTTCCATTCTGCATTCGGTGACACCCCAAATAAGACTCCTCTCTTATTCCCAAGTTTTCTACGTTGTCCAATTCAAATTTACCTCGCCGCAGAATCATTTCTGTTGCGTTGACTTTTGTTTTTGCAAAGGATGGAGAAAAAATTTGTATTTCCATTCATTAATTTTCCTTATAATCAAGGATTCCAAGAAGCTTGATGGAAAGAACAGTGGTGAAAAAAGGAAAAAAGGTAATAATATCCATGGAATCAAAGCGTGAGATAGTAAACAAACCCCTTGAGAGATAGACTTGGCAAAGACAATACGATCGTATACTTTTGTGATTCATTCTATTCTGCAGTAGCAGGACTCGATAAAAGCTATAACTCTAATTAAGGGTGCTAAAACTGACAACTCGTTTCGAAACATTCCAAAAATGAAGAAACGATTGATTATGAATATTAACGACGCACTTAGAAACAACACGTGGGCTATTGGCATCGGACCTTGTAATTTTGATTTTGGCCAAGTGGCGAAGAAGAAACCTAAGCTGTATCCTCCTTCTCCAAACTTCCACATCACGCCAATGGGGGGGACTTGGAATCTGGGCCAGATTTAACGTGTATTAGTTCCGTTACACACTGGGTCTTCAGTAGATCGAAGTAGAGTTCTAACACACAACTCGACCGGAAACAACTCCGGCCAATTTGATGCAACTGTATTTTTCAGATCAAATTATCAAAACTATTCACTCGTTCCTAGAAACTCTCACAGTTTTAGAGCACGTATAGAAAACGTTGACTCCAACCCTAGACCAATCCTCAATGGCGTACAAGGAGGAATTCTTTCTCCTTTGTTATTTTCCCTCTATATAAACAACATTCCGAAGGATACAAGCATCTGTTTGATCATGTATGCTGATGACACTACCATAATAACCCAAAACATCTGTAATAGTAAAATTATAAACAGATTGCAGAAGTATATCTCTCGTCTACAGCTATGGCTCACAGACAGGAAAATTAAAGTCAATGCGTCCAAAAGCACTAGCCTTCTCTTTACGAAGCAACCGTGCATACGGAATTTGTCCACTGTCACCATTTTTAACAAACCCGTCCGCAAAATTAACATTCGCCCTGCAAATCCGAACAGCTGATCAAAAAGCAGTCGGTATGAGTAGGATTCTTACTCGCTTGATTTTTCGCAAGAGCAAGCTGGCGATCAGGCACAAAGTTTTGCTCTGTAAATCAATACTGAGACTTATTGTGTTGTGCGCTTCCCCCACCTGGGGGGCAGTTGCATGATGATGATGTTGATGATGATGATGATAGAGAAGTTTTATTGGCGCAAGAGCCAGATGTGGCCATATTGCTCCAAACGAGGTAAATCTGTGGTCTAGACATTAAAACATTGCAAAAAGATTGATAGACAAAAAGGTCAAGTAAGAAAGTAAAGTTTATTGGCGCATGAGCAAAATATGGCTATGCTGCGCCAAACAAGAATGAACTGTGGTCTAGACGAGAAGAAATTGAGGAAAAGACAAATTGGTTGACAAGAAGGAGGGTCGAAAGTGGAGGAGGATCGCTAGGATATCCCGAGGACGCGTCACCCATGTTTACCAAAGACAGTAAACCACATGGGAAAGAAAAAGATCACTAGGGTACCTCGGGGTCATGATGCCCTACTTGCTTAAAGAAGGCACCCCTGATATAATCCCCAGGGGCAGGGTGCCCGGCTATACCACCAGATGCTGAGTACCCATTTTAGTCGCCTCTTACGACAAGCATGAGCTACTGTGGGACTATTCTGTCATTCCTGGTCACCACAGGGTGGCAGCTGCAACTACACATCTGAAACGACTGCATATCTTTCCAAACATTTATCTCAGGAAAGCCACAAATGATTATTGGTTTGTCCGAAATGAAGTATTGCATAAGAATCTAAAAATTAAATCCTTGCTTGATTTTATTAAAAAGCAATCCGCTAACTTTTTCAATAAGATTCCTCAAATTTCTAATGAATGACTCCAAAACATGCTGCCATATTGTGCCGACATACCATCATTAGCTGAAAGACCCTGAGCTGTTCTTGGTCATACATAACAGCATTTTTCCGTTTTAAAAAGACTGAGAACTCAATAGTAACTCATCGGGTTTTGATCCCTACGCATTACTGTAGGACTTCAATCTCATTAATCTTCTTCACAAACTAATGCTACGTTGTGTTCTCTCGCGTTAATTTGCGGTAATTGCCTTAAATTTAAATCTATAATAATAACTATTAAATTCATATTTTAATTTTGATATCTCAAACCTTAGTCTGAATCCACACATTAATTACCTTCATTTCACTCGTTTTGTCAAGACCTCGCGTTTCTAAAATATGGCATCAAGCACGGCAAATCTTTTATTATTAAATTACTAAAATTTGTAAATTTTAAAACAGCCCCCTCTTCGAATTCCTCAGAGAGCGAGGGAAAAAAATCAGTTTTTCAACACGCTCCCTGATTCTTTACCTCCTGATTCTTCACCATCGGTAACCCTCTCACACAGATTCTTGGAAATTCTTGATCCTATTAAATTTTGATTGCAAATTAATAAATTCTGGAACTTCCTCTAAATTAAAAATTGTTAAAATAGTAATTATAATGAGTGGGTAAAATTTATAACTTTAAATTAGGAACCTCGTAAACTTATGCCGCTTTCGTTGCTGTCAAAGATTATGACTGAAAAATTCGTTAAGTGTACATATAATAGTTTTTGTAGATTAATTGTTTATGTGACGTAATCTAGTTCAATGATCAGAAAAAGCTGTATGAATACAAGGCTCACATTTTACATTACAATTTTTTACAACATGGGAACGTGTCACTCGTGTTTGGATGGGGAAAAAACTCTTAAGTCTTGTCAATGTTTTCATGATTAACTTTAAATTAGTAGAACTTAATATATTTTTGCCAGATGTACTCTTCCCAACACAGTTGTGGTTGATTGACTGATTGAATGGTTTTATTAACGTCTCACTAGAAGCAACATGAGAGCAAACGGTGATGGACCTCGTAATTTTGAACCTTGGTCTAGTGGCGAGGCCGACACCTGTGAGCAGGCACTTCCCTTTCCTATCTTCCACACCACGCCAAAAGGAATACAATTATAGAATCATCAAAGTAAGAGACGGTATACAGAAATGCGCACATACATGCACAGCTTTAAGCTAGCTCATGGTTTGAACCTCATTGAACTGCCTATTGCATTTACCTGTTTTACCACGCAAGAAAAGGCTCGAAGATCAGTACCCACTAATTTTAACAAAAACAATTTTTACTGAAATATTCAAAAGAAATTTAAATTCCGAAAAGAAAAATATAAGCTGATGATCTGAACAGCTAAATGAAAAAAAAAAAAAAAAAAAAAAAAGTCGAAGAAAGAACGAAGCTTTTGCTGGTGTCAGAAGTGCAAGCCGAGATAGGATCCCATTCCAAAAATGAAAAATTTCATTTTTGCAGCAATTTACAATTTAAAAATGAAAAATTTCATTTTTAAATTGTTGTAGAAGAAAGAATTGAATTCACTGCCGGTTCATATTCACAGTAATAAGCGTAGAAGGATCTCAAGACGTCACTCAACAATAAAATTAATCTTTTTTTTTTTTAATAAAATCAATGAATTTAAAAAGCAGCCATTTACAAGCTGTTTCAATACTTGGATAAATAAATCTTCCCAATTCGATTTTGGGATCTCTCGTAAATAAAATCTAGCACGTAAATTTTTCGATCGCATTGAAAGATTTTCATAACATAACCTATTATTGCTTATTTTATAAAATAAACTGAAACTTCTATTTTTTACAAACACAAATATAATTTGTTATATTTGTGTTTGTACACAAATATAACATATTGTGTTGTTATATTTGTGTGTGTACCCCCTTTCAGGTTTTATTAAAAATGGATTCCGTGCGTCAAATTGGCTCCGTGCAGTCTTTTATAAAATCATTCATTAGAACAAAAACGTATTTATTATTTTAGTTTTAAAAGGGTGATTTAACAGCAAGTCATATTCTTCTTTTATTTTGAAATCTATGATATAGAATTTTATAATATGCATAACTTTATCGTGTATATACTTATTAATTAGCGAACTGCATTTTAAATGCTTCAAAATAGGCATTTTAAAGAGTTTAAGGCTCTAAAATATTAATTAATTGTAAAGGCTACGTTAGTATCTAAAATGGTGGAATCTTTTTGAAAAAAAAAGAGTATATTTGAGCTTTGTTGGCTCATAATTCGACTTCTTTTAGTAATACTTTCAAATTATTTACCAATAGAAAGATAATTTAATCCACATTATAATACAAGGATTACCTTTATTCTCACAAAAGTTCTAACCTAGTCACCAGAAAAAGAAAACTCGATTTGCTTAAATACTTCTCTTCATTTGAATGAATGCCAGTAAGCATAACTGTTAATAAATCCAATCAGGTGTCATTTTCTTTTGGCAATGAACCAAGCATGTCATTGTAGGATTCTGTCAATGAATTAGATTATTGTTATGAAGTTGGTATATATTTTTTGTGTATCATTAAATTAAATGAGCTAATAAAAAGGTTTTCTTTCTTTTGGTGAGATAAAATATAGTAAAATTAAATAAATGGCACAAAGATTTGATTGGATTTGTCTAGGAATGGCTCAAACCTTAATATGATCGAAAATCTGTGGAACCGACTTAAGAAATGTGTTAGAAGCAACCCGGGTACAAAACTGAATTAATAAGAGCAATAATTCAATCTTGATTTCATATTATAACAGCTGCAGAACTACGAAACTTAATTCACTCCGTGGGAAGGTGTTATCAGGCTGTATAATTGAGGCTTTAAGTTTACCAACTAAGAATTAAAGTACATAGTAAGAAATTTTAAATGTCTCATTATTTCTTTACGTTTAAATTTTCTTCTTAATAAATCGTGTACAAATAAAAAAAAATTCTTTTTAAAGATTGCATTATATCCTAAATTAAATTATCTTTTCGATCGCACATAATTTGGTTGTGTATAATTTTACTACCCCACACATGTGCATAATTTTATGCATGCATACCGCGTGCATAATTTTACTACCCCAAATTTACCCCTAAAAAGTGCAATTATGATGCATCAAAGCTCACAACTGCACTTTTTTCAGAGTTTCTATAAAGAGTTGCCTCTTGTGAAAACAGGATCCATATTTGGAAAACATTTTCAAATAGCAACAAAAAAAAAGTCCTGATTTTAAAAATAAGTTCACGTGTTATGACATGTATATTTATTTATCTGAATCATTAAAATTTTTGAAATATAATGAAAAGGCGTAATTTTTGTTACTATTCAATATACGTCGTTTAGCACGTATTAGTTACAGTATAAATATTCCTTGGTATGATGTAGTATTGATATATAGCATAGAAAACGTAAGTCTACGAATATGGGTTTCGTGTAAGTTTTTCAAGAGCTAATAATGCTCAGTAGAATTCATTCATAAATAAGGAAATTGTCAAGAGCATTTATTATAATGTTCATATATTAATATTAGCATAATTTTAACTTTATCGGAATGGCTGAATGATTTCCGTCGCATATAAACGTAACAAAATAATCGTATGTTATCGATCAGATAATAATGTTTTATTTAATTATTGCTATTTATGTATTACGAACTTGCAATTCAATTTCTTTAAGTAATGTCGAAACCCAAGACTTAAAGCTCAGAAGCCATTCGAACTCCTGCAGCTGAAAAACGTGACTTTATGGCTTATATTTGGTTTGTTTTCTTTTCAGAATTCAATACAAATAACATTTTAATGGGTCAAGGGATTTTCTTTTTTCCTTCTTCTTCTTTTTTCCTCTTACTGAAAGAAATTTAAATGTCCATTGCTGTTTGTATTTATTGTTCTTTTTTATTTCATTTATTTATTTTGAAAAAAAAAAATTCTATTATTATTTAATTCGAGAAAAGTTATGCTTTGATTTCTGTGGCACATTTTTACAAATTTTCAATTGCAATTCATTTGAATTTCCTCAAAAATCTTATTTTTATAACTTCTCTTAAAATCTCTCATGTTACATTCTCTTTTCTACAAGTGGATATTTCCTATGAGTTAATTTAAAAAAAAAATGATGACCTATTTTTAATGTTGCTTATATATATATACTATGATCTCTCTTTTTCTGTCTCATTCATTTCTCCGTTGACTCGTGGGCGATTGTAACGAATAAGTGAGTGTGAAGGTTTTTTGGCGTAAGAGCCAGATGTGGCTATGCTGCGCCAAACAAGATTTAACTGTGGTCCAGGCGTGAACATTTTTTTTAAAAAAGATAAGAATTGGTTGACAAGAAGGAGGATCGAAAATAGAGAAGGATCGCCTGGGTAACCCGTGGGAAGCCTGAACTGGCACCCCCTCTCCTAACCACCACACTACGCTAACGGGAGGGTGAGTGAGTGAATGTAAAGTTTATTGGTGCAAGAGCCAGATATGGCTATGCTGCGCCAAACAAGATTAAACTGTGGTCTAGACGAGAAGATAACATATTGAAGAAAAGACACAAATTGGTTGACAAGAAGGAGGATTGAAAATAGAGAAGGATCACTAGGGTATCCCGGGAGTGCGTCACCCGTGTTTACCAAAGGCAGTAAACCCCATGGGAAAGAAAAAGATCACTAGGGTGCCTGGTATTATGATGCCCGTACTTACCTAAAGAAGGCAAGCCCCTGAGGTCCCTTAATATAATCCCTAAAGGCAGGGTGCCCGGCTATACTCCCAGACGCTGGCTACCTATTTTATTCGCCTCTTACGACATACATGAACTACAGTGGGACTATTCTGTCAAACCCGTTCACCACACTGGTCGGGCTATTGTAACAACTAGTTGATAAAACCCATTTCTAAATCAGGTATTATCGTATATTTCTTCTAAATATTTTGATAAATATGGATCAAAATTATTGAATTTTTCTTCATTTTTTTTAATTTTGATATTTTGGGAACAAATAATTTACGTAGCTCTATTTTTATTGTTTAAATCGATAAATTTTGATGCCCTATTTTGTATGTTACCAAAATTTTCACATAAAAATACATACAAATACTCAAATATATAGTAAAATTCAAATACTGAGCTTCATGTAATAATGCCTATTAACAGAATAAGATATTAAAAAAATTATCTGAAATGTGACACTTATTAAAAGCAACCAGAATTTATGACGAAGAAAAATTTCTTAGTAATTATTTTAAAGAAAAAAATATCAGTGTCGTAAGATAATAAATGGTCTGTTAAAACTTTTCAAAGAATTTTGTAAAAATTAGTTTAATTATTGCAAATTATTGGGAAAATGTATTAAAAACACTACGTCTATCAAACAGTTTCTAAATAATGAAGTCGAAACTTTAAAAAGAGCACTTGATTATTTAACCTAGTAATAACCATCATTTTTAAAGTACAATATTTTTAAAAATGATTTCAGAATTTTTTCGATTGCCTATGATTGGACAACATTAAATGTATTCCGCAGAACACGAGTTGTGTTCCAAAACCTAGCATGTTTATGTTTTAAAGAGAACAATACAGTTTTAGAGAGAGAGTTGCGAAATTCGAAAGTACATTTCTACAATTTGAAAATTAAATGGCAATCACAAATTTTGTTTTTAATTGTATTTTTATTATTTTATTATATTAGATATTTTTTTTTAAAAAAAAAAGGAGACCCATAAAAGAAGAGATAGTGTTATTTTCTCATCATTATATTAAAATTATTTTTAACATCGAAACAAATGAAAAGCTCTTTGAATGTTTAAAAATAAATGACAAAAAGAAATTTCTTCATTAAATAAGATCGGAATTATAATATACCTTCTGGAAGTTATGGTGGCAGAGTCATAGTTACGAACTTAGGGCTGACGGCATCGTAGTCGTGTTGTCAACGAAAAATATCAAATGTGATAATGTGTTGTTGCATATTAACAACAACTGGAACCTCTAGAGATTAGATGTAAAAATAGGAGATTAAATGAAATTTTCAGTTTTAAATGTTTTTGAACTATTTGTTTCTGCCCGGTATGAAGTCGACTAACCACAACCAATACGTGTAGCAATTCTGAACCACGGTCAGATGACGAGATTGACACCTCAGGGGACATTCCACTCTCACATCTTTGCAATATCAAAGTGAAAGCTTCGGTCTCGAAACATTTAATGTGCATCAGCCCTTTAAGCGAATAATCAATAGTGGAATATGGACTCGAACACAGGGCTTAACTGAAATATTGCCAGCCACAAATTCGATGCCATAACCACTCAAGCACCACGACAAATTCAGATGCTCTCTTCATCATTTGACCGTAATTCAAAATTACGATGTTAACCAAATGCCTCCATGCTGCTCTAAAGCTATGTTCAGGTCAAATGAATCAAAATCAAAACGATATCTACATCTTTATTCATGCATGTACAATGTACCCGGGATTGATTGATTGTTTTAAAGTCATACTTAGATACAACACTAGGACTATTGGTGATGATTTCGTAATTTTGAAGCTCGGTCAAGTGACGAGGACGGTAATAGAGCTGTCTCCCCTTCTCCAAATTTCCACGCAGCATTCATTTGACGAGATAGAACCTCCACAGATTTAATGTGTATCAGCTTCTCAACACACGGTGGGTCTTGACACACATGGAATCAGGACTCGAACTGCAACTCAATAGAAAAAAATGCCCGCCACTTAAGACACATCACTTAAGACACATAATATAATAAATGGGATAATTCGGTCTCAATTGCTTGTTGATGATAGACAGATATGGCGTAGATATGGAGAGAGGAGTGTCAGTATGTTGTCGATCTCTTCATCTGTAACCATTGCTGAAAATTATGAGGCCTATTAATTGTGGTCAACAGGTAATATAATAAGCAACTGGAAAATGTTCAATAAAGCAATAACTTGTTCGCGGTAGCCTAATGGTCATAGTCGCGGACTCGCGGCCGATGTTGCTTTTGTCGATTCCTACTGCTGTTTTTGACCCACCGTGTAGCAAAGATGATGTGCGTTAAATCTGCTGAGATCCCAAATCCTCCTGTTGGCGTGGTATGGAAGTTTGGAGAGGCAGAAGACAGCTTAGGTGTCGTCCTCATTCCTTGACTGAGATTCAAAATTACGAGGTCTGTCGCCAACATCCCTCATGTTGCTCCCAAGTGCGATGTTAATGAACAGTCAATCAAGTATTAATTTAAACAATTAATCAGTGTGTGTGTGTGTGTGTGTGTGTGTGTAAAGTTACGATATAAATTCATACGTATAATGTAAACGAGTCTTTCCAAGCTTATAACAAAATTTCTGATTGATATAGCATTCACGCAGCAAAATACACGTTTGGTCTATGAAAGTCTTTTTTCTTGTTATTAAAGAACATTTGTCTGCATTGATAAATTCGGTGTTAATTTTTTAATATACGATAAATTATTTTTAAGATATTTTTGAGAAGAGCTTAATTTTTTTAAATTCACATTTTCTGGTTTTATTAATGTCAAGTTAATACTAAAGTTGCACGAAACCAAGTCAGTGAATCACTCCTTTAAAGATCAGATAATATAGTCCGAAATAAATTAGCACAATATTTTCAATTTTTCCTCTCTATTTTTCCTAAGTTCTCGGAGAGTTCTACAACTCCTTTGTCTACATCAGGGATCTCCAAACTTTTCAACCCGAGAGACGCCGTAACTATCAAACAGTAATTTGGGGGCCTGGTAAAAAGAAGCAAAACATAGATATTGTTTTCAATTATTTATTTAACATTATTTTATTCACAGTTATTCTTTAATCACATATTTATGTACTACACATGAATACCTGTGTTAGTGGGAATAATAAAATTGTTTCCTGGATGCCAAAATAGCAGACATTTCTGGCTTTAGATTTGATGCCTCTAACATCAACAGTGACCTAAGATTATCAACAGGCAAGTTTGTTCTCAAATTATTCATCAAGTATTTCATCCTTGAAAATGTTTATTTACACAAGTATGTTGTTCCAAAGATTGAAAGTAATTAATGCAAAAGTTCTGACTTTAGGAAAGTCTTCCTTGGGCAAAAAGTGGTAAAAAACCACCAGTTCTTCTTTGAACTTGTCCCAATGGAGGTCATTTGCTTGAAACTCAATGACCCCATCTGCAGTTCATCTGTGAAACTCTCCACATTTGCTTTAAATGGGGTTTTGAAATAGTCTCACTTCTTGTGCCTTTGAATCCAATTCAGAAAACCATTCCTAAAACTGCAGCTGGAGATCTTTGATGATCTCGCAAACAAATGACGTAAAGAACTCAGCTGTTGCTTCAGCCATGAAGACCTTGCACTACTGAAAGCGCGTCAAGTTGTAGGTCTGTACTTGTTCCAAACCCAAGATTTGAAGGCCTTTAGTTGGAAGTATCAATTAGAAACTAGGTTTTCCTCACCTTGTAACTTTAGACTCTGAAAATTTTAATGACTAATTATGTCTGCAGTAAAGGCCAACTTCCATAAGTAATGGCTGCGGTTTGCCTTCACTTTCTGGTTGTCACCTATTTCCTTTCTTAACTTTCTCACAACTTAGTCGTCGAACTGCTATGCAATATGTTAAATCTTGCGATTCTGTATCTGTATCTTTCAACATTTCGCTAAACTGTCTATGGTTGAGCCCATGTTATCTATTTAAATTCACTATCTTCACCACAGGATTCAGTACATTGCTAATGTCCACATATTTAGCTTACAAAGCTTACTGGTGTGTGCAGGAACATTGGTTGTGGAATGTTTTACTTATTACGCATCTGCTTCACTTGTCCAACCAAGCCTTTCTTTACGCCACACGTGCTGTTTCCTTCAATAAGTGTCAAAGAATTAGGTTAATTCAGTCTAAGTTACAATCAGCAATTTTTTTTTCCGATTCACTGAATATATCCTCCCTGTTAACAATGACATACGGGCAATACAGGGAAGCCAGCACTTGTGTTATTTTCATGTTTTAATCCACACCTCTAATAAACACAGGTAGTTGTCCAGCGATTCATCCACTGCAATTGAAAAATGGCGAAACTTTCATTTTTCGCCATTTGAGTCACAATGTTTTCAGCCATATCTACAATAAGGTGGGCAATGGTATTTGCATTTGCACCCAAAGCTACATTTTAAAATTGTTTCGAATTTTCTAGGCAAAGTTCCTCAGCTACCTCCAACCAACATTCATTAACTTCTTCACCATCTGTAAACGGTTTGCCACTTTTAACCAGGACATATGCAACTTTATAACTGCTCTTAGTTAAGGATTCATTTTCATTTGAGAATTTACTGAACTATGTCTCATGCGATATATGCTGATTTTCTGATTTAGAAAATTTTTCAGTACGGAATTTATTTTCCAACTATGCATATTTCTCCTGATGTTTGCTTCGATGATGATAGCGAAGTTCTATTCTTTCATCACAAACACAGTCTCGTTGCAAATCACACTCAATGCTTTCTCGCCAGATTTGATAAAGAAGTATTTCAAACTCCATTCTTCTTGAAATTGTCTACACTCATCGTCTATTTTTCTTTTCCTCTTCTCGGCCTTCTCTAGGCACTAAAATAAAGTGACTTCAACATGAATAAAGAATGAAACTGAAATTATATCTTGCACACAAAATCGCTCAAAAAACCTGGTCAGGCTAACTAATTTCGTCGCAATTATAGCTGCAAGTGAACTGAAACAATTTTTTTTTAAAAATCTTGTGATTTCTTAAGTTAAACTTAGGTGAATATAGTTTACAAATATATCCATTTATAGTAGAGAGATTATTGCTTTTAATGTTTCCTCTTCAGAATATGCAGAAAATTCTTGTTAAATTAATAATAATCCCAATACTTTACACACACTGGTAAGTAGGGAAGGAAATTATCACTAAATAAAATCAAGTGCAATATGTTTCACAATTAGTTACTAAATGACACTAACACCTCCTCATCGTAGCAGTCAATTGCAATTGGCAAACTATGATTAAAATAATCAAGTCTGGAACAAGCAGCAAACTATTTAAAAACGCTGCCACTAGATAGCGTTATATCATCTCATTAGCTGTGAACAGAAGTAGAAAAAATCTGCAGCGAATAAGGTTTTCCAATGCAGTGATCGGTTGGAAAACATAACACACTACTCTTCGCACCTCTATTTTAATTCGGTAAAAATGTAACGTCTACCTAAGCGGTGGCTGATCTTGACAGGATACTCATAAATTTCCGCAGATAAAAAAATCTTCATGGAACAGATAAGAGGGCCTTGAAGGCCGCATCTGGCCCGCGGGCTGTAGTTTGGAACCCCCTGGACTACATGATAGAAAAACATAATACACTGCTGGTCATTAAAATTGCAACATCAGGAAGGAATGATCTGACAAGCATCAAAATCACATGAAAAGAAGAAGAGGTAGGGATATGCAAAGTATTAGTATTTCAGCGCATTTAGACGACGCAGGAAAGAGAAACCACACCTGAAGCACTGCATAAAAGAAGTGTAGTGGATTTCTCTTATGGAAAGCGTTTTATAAGGTCGGAGTTTGCTCAGAATATCGTGTTGTGCCTTGAATAAGAAGAAAAACTGCTTACCAGTAAGTGCCAGAGTTCTATAGAGGCAGGATTGTTGCCTATCGAGAGTGTGGATTATCGATCCGGGGTATTCCCCTTCGCGTTGGTTGAAATCCAACCACTGGCATTCAAATATGGAATCAATGGGTTGCTTAAGGTTATTCTGAACGGCATGCAGGATCTCCACGTCCTCCCATGACTAACGTCCGTTAGGACAGATATATTGTGGGGTCGGCCCATCAAAACCATTTAGCTGCATCACGGACCATTAGTCAGGAAATTGGCAGTTTGCAGCTCGTTCAGTATCCGCTCGTGCAATACGACGGCGTTTGCAACAGCGTGGACTGTCTTCAAGGTGACCATTAATTTGACTTCCTTTATCAACCTAGCAGAGAGAGAGATGGTGACTCTGGTGGGCTAAACGACAAGGAGGGATACAGGAGTGGCACAATGTCGTCTTTTCAGACGAGTCTCGATTCTTCGTGCAGTATTTTGATGGTCATATATGTATCTGGAGGCTCCGAGGAAACCACTCGTCTCCTGCTTGCATTCTATATCAGCATAGGGGTCCTGTACCTGGTGTGATGGTTTGGGTAGCTTTTGGGTACATGACATGGACATGTCTAGTTCGGATTGACGGTAATTTGAACGCAGATCGGTACATTTCTGGCATCCTACAATCAGTGGTTGTGCCCTATCTTCGAGGCCTGCCAAACGCCATCTTCCAACAAGATAATGCAAGACCATATGTTGCAGGTCGTATTCAGGCCTTCTTCGATACACAGAGTATTCGATTATTTCCCTGGCCTGCACGGTCTCCAGATCTGTAACTCATTGAAAAACCCCATGGGTTGTTGAGAGACCCTGCCACCCTCTCCAGCTAATACGGTTGATGAAATGTGCAGGATTTGAAGCAGCATGGAAAGAGTTACTCGTTTCTGTCACCCAAGCTCAGTTCGATTCCATGCTTGACCGAGTAAGGGTCGTTTTAGTTGCCAGGGGTGGCAGCTATTTCTTCTAACTTCACACCCCTGTAAACCCCTAAACTGCTTGCAAATTTAATCGGTTTGTCTTCATGCCATACTGTTTAAGTAAAATAAATATCTTTGCTTTCCTTCATGGTGTTGCAGTTTTAATGACCAGCAGTGTAGCTGTAGATTTAAATGGGAAGAATATTTACAGTCATTTCTTTTTCTCTAAATGCGAGTATCTTGATGCGAGTTTCAAAAAGAATAAAATCGCCACAATATCAATTCTAATCCTGATTATTATCCTAGAATTCCGCATGGCAACTAAATTTTTGAGATTTAAATTCGTTTTAAATATTTCTTATCTATAACGAGGAGATTATTAGAGTGGAAGGTTTCAGAGGTTTTGTTTACTGAAGCAATCTTCTTTTATCATTTTAAAACACTCTATGCCCTTTCTTTTTCTATTGAAAAGAACTTTATCATTTTAACTATACAATCGAACCACGTTATAGTAAATTGTTTTTACTACAACTGAAGACCCAACGTGTACGAGAGTCGTTCAATAAGCCCTTAGAAATTTTAAAAGATTGTGCTTGTAGCATCGAAAAGTGACAGTTTTTAGTAAGCATCAGGACTCACTAGACAGCTGTCAAAGATTCATTTACTCGTATTCGTGATCATGCATTTCGAACCTCGAAAATTCATCATCACAATTTTTCCGACCGATGAGGTCACCTTTACATTTTTTGGAAAAAATTCACCGAAAGCAACTCAACGTTTTGATTTTTGCTTTATTTCGGGTGCATAATGAGGAATCTAAACTTCAACGTGTTGACAACTCGACGCGGCAGCAATCAAATTTTGATTTGGCAGCAAATGACTATCAAATGAAAACGAACTTATGAATCAATGTCAAATTTGTTTTGGCTCCATTTAATACATGACAGCTCTCAATGGTAACAACAATTTACCTTAATGATGTCATCTTTGTTTAAATGCAAGTACTTTTTGAACCACCCTCGCACAATTTTGTTGAAATATCGAAATTTCTTAGCACTTGATGTTATATATATATATATATATTACTTGAGCTAAAGCCGATTATCCAATTAATTTTTAAAAAGAAATTTAAAATATAAAAATTACAAATTTGAGTAATATACATACTGAAATGTCACTGAATTAGGAATGGACAATGCTATACAAATTGTGTAGTGACGAGCACATGAGGATTAAGTGCACTGCCCAGTACTAACTATATATATAACTGCATATATAATTAGCACTGTGGTGGCCTGTTAATCAGTTTCCATTGCCAAAGTTCCTTTTGATTTCTTTTTTAGTAAGCTTTGCATACATTACTTATGTTCTTATGGCTTGTGGATCTTATGACATTATTTGTGTTGATTTGGAAAGCTTTTGCACAACGTCATATTAAAAAAATCATCTCGTCCTTAATTTTTGCCCACCAGTGTAGGAATAGACAATGTTACACTGATTGTGTAAAGCTGCGCTTCCTTTATGCGCACGTGAGGGTGCTGTGCTAGCTACATATATATCTTGTAGTTGTTAATCAGTCGTTTCAACTGCCAGTATGGGTAAAACTTCTGGTTTAGAGCCTTTGATCGCGGACAAATTGTAGGCGCTCAACGCATGGGCCTTTCAATTTCCGAAGTTGTCAGAGAATCAGGATTTTCAAGGTCGACAGTGTAAAGAATATATCGAGAATACGCGGATGGTGAGAAAAAAAAGTAACAAACGGGCAAACTGCATAATATAATTAACTTTGAATGAGCGTGGTATGAGACAGCTTAGCCGTATTGTACGTAGCAAATGACTTAGCAAATATTAGCTCAAATTAGCACCCAGCTGAATCTCTAGCTGGGCTCTAGTCACACTGTCGGCTCCGTTAATAGTAAACGGACCGTCAATGCTCGCTTCACAGTATGGGCTTCATAAGCCGTTGACCCTCGAAAGTACCATTATTTAATGCATGCCATCGAGCCGCACGTCTTGTTTGGGCAAGAGAACGCAGAGGATGTACTCTAGAGGACTGGAAACATGAAGAATGGAGTGATGAGTCTCGACTCCAAGTATTTCATGCCGATGGGAGTCTGAGGTCATCAGGTTCATGAAACCGTGGATCCTGCATCCAGGTTGGAACTGTACATGGTCTAAGTAACTCTTTCATGGTCTGGGGTGTTTTCTCTTAACAGTTTTTGGGATCTTTGGTACTTGTACCAATCTCCTTTTGTGCGATTTGGTACATAGAATTGCTGAACGATCACCATCATCCATTTATTTTGTATTATCATCCATATGGAGTATTCCAACAAGACAATTGCACCTCTCACAGGTACCAGTTGGCAACTGCCTGGTTGGATGAGCATTCTTCTGACTTCTGTGTCATGAATTGACTACCTAGAAGCCCACACTTAAATCCTATTGAGCACATTTGGGATGTTTTAGAGTGAAAGTTGTGAAAGCACATCAGATAACAACAGCGACTCTTTATGAATTATGGACAGCTTTACATACATAAAATAAAAATGGCCAATAAGCGGGAGCCTTAAAGAAGCGACAAAATATTAAAGTAGACAATATTCTTTTCAAATCTTAAAACTCAAACAAACAATAAATTAAACTAAATGTATTTTAATCTAAAATTAAATTAAACTAAATGTATTGAGAGAGAGAGAGAGAGAAGTTGGTTAGTTGAAGTTTACTAGCGCAAGGTCCTTAATAGGGCAAGCTCGTCAAACACAGAAAGTTTAAACGAAGACAATCTGAATGGGGTTTCCTCATATAACTCAAATATTCCAAGGGATCAAAATAAAAAAAAAATGCAAGCAGTATTGTGAAAAATGCAAAAAGACAACAGTCTAAATATAGTGATGAAATGAGATGAAATATAAAAATAGAAAATATTTGGATGGGTTGATTCACCAATGAGAAAATCTAGAGTCATGAGGAGAGTATTAAAAAAATTTGCTTGTAAATGAGACGCATACCTCCGCAATCCAATTGATTATGTAGGACAGTGAGAAGACCAATACTATTGGAACACTCGGGGACATTCTCACCCGAAAGTTAGCGCCTGTCAGTCTAACGCGTGTACCCGCTACACAGCCTGGAAATAATGGCATCATACTTTCAAGTGGTGATGAAGATCATGTATTTATTAGGAAACTAATGACATGCAACTTATTTTCAGTTTATCCTATGCTTTTAGATAGATAGAGCACTGATTTAAATCTATAACTTTGGGATTGTAATAGTTTTTTTATTAATGTCACTCTAAGAATCAATACTAGGTGCATTGGCGAGGATTATACACTCATTGTCGATGTCGTCGGATATACGTTTATGACAAATTGACAGAAGAACTAGAACAACGCCACAGTGTTAAGTTTAGCGTAAAATTTAGCGATGTCCTAGGGCAGTGGTGGCCAACTTTTTGCATGCTATGTTCCAATTTTTTGATAGATGAATTTAGATGCGCTATATAACTCGAGCACTTTTTATATATGCTCAAGGTTTGGGGATGGTAAATAGAAATAAGGATAGAATCTACTTCACACCTAAAGAAAGAAAAAATGAATAACTTTTAATGGAATTAGATTTATTAATTTACCCCAGTTTGATGAAGTACTGATCTACAATAGACAGGAATGATCTGTACGAAAAGGCGATCGTTTCATAATGGTGCTATAGCTGCAAAATTGTCTCGGTGAAGACAACTGTGTACTATAATTGTTGGTTCTGGATTTGTCTGTTTTCTCTGCTTTCCAGAAGAAGTCTTGGCCCTGACGCATGTTCAATAACTTTTTAATAGAAGTCATGTTTACAGACATAATTAACTTTTTTTAAATGATTTAATTATTGTATGTAAAACAATATCTATTGTACAGCGCATAAATATTACTTACCATTAATGAAACTTTTGAGCCTATCAGTTAGTGTTTTAATGTTAGCCTCTTAGTCTTTTAATTTGTTAAATTTGTTTCTCAGAACTGTTCAGTTTTTCGCTACCTTGATTTGCTTTCAATCAATTTATTGATGAAAATGTTTGTTCACACCTGTAAGTCGTTCCGAAGAGACATATATATATATAATTTTTGCAAATTTTCTTAGCTCTGGGTAGCATTCACATAGTAATGAAAGCCTGTAATTACGTCAGATGCATTTTGATCCGGAAAAAGTTCATTCATCTTTTATAAGAATGAATCAATCAGTTCCATTTGTATGTTACTTGACATCTGCATTATATTTTGTTCACTAAGTGAAAATAGATTGTAAAGAGGAGAAAGCAGTTTTATTATCGAGGAAAATAAAAACTGTTTTCAAATGTCTCTAGCTTTAACTTGATTCTTTCAACATATTTGATCAAATTGCTGTCATTCTCAGCACATTAATTATGCTCTTTCAAGCAGGAAAATTGACTCAAATCCTCATTTTCTAATAAAGAGATCGAACAGTTTAAATTTCATTTCAAATGATATGATGCTATTTACTAAGCTAGGAAACAATTTATTCTTTCCTTATTGTAGTTTTAAATTTAGATAATTAAGATATTTAGTGATATCAACTAAAACTGCCTGATCAAATTGCCAGTTGTTGTCAAATAAGAGAGTTCTTTCATCAGGTAGTTCATTTTCCTGTTCCAAAAATTTAGAAGCAACGTTTTTCAATTTCCAAAATCTACTCGAAACCTGCTCTCTAGAAAGCCAGCACACATCACAATGAAGGTTAAAATCACCATAATCTAAATCTAACAATTCCCAGTATTCTCTTAATTCAAGTCTGTTTAATGCTCTTGATCTAATTTTATTCACGCATTTCACAACTAGTAACAGAATATGTTGCATATTTAAGATTTTGGCTCATAGTGTCTCTGGTGTATGCTTCACTGACATTTAAGAATATGACGATTTTTAAAAAAAATTCAAGCGAAATTACAATGCTATTGATTTTACCTATCATTAATGGTAATCCGTCAATTCGCACACAGATGAATTAGCTATATTCTACTTTTAGATTTGTTAGGTATGAATTTAATTTTTCAAATATGTCTGATCCTCTTACTTTACCGTGCAATGACTCTAGACTGACAAGTTCTTCAAAAACATTAAAATTATCATAAATTCCTCTTGCCAAAATGTTTAGCTGTGCTACTTTAAATATATTCGTCGATTCATCCAAAGCTAAAAAAAAAGAAAGAGCAAGAAAGGGCAAAGTCTTCCAACTGTTAGGATACATTCTATAAAAGTTCCTCGATACGTCTCATAACTGTCTGCCTTGATATAATAATTTCTCTTTCTCTGTATTCTGCTTTCCTTTAAATGCCTTTATTATGAAGATGGTGGGCAAATATAGAATTTCTTCTCATTCAGAAAAAGGTTTTTTTTTTTTCTTCAGCCAATGCTAAAGCAATTTCATATGACGCTTCTGTCATTTCTAAGTCTTCCTAACTTACTTGCCAATATATTTCGTCTTCTCTGATTTCATACTTTATCTTAGTCATATATTCTTTTTGCTACTCAAACCCAAGAGCAAACTTCGTGTTTTCTTCTATGTAAGTCTGATGCTATATTTCATACCATCATTAAGAAGTCGTCTCCTATTATGTGAAAAAGTACTGTCACTGATTGAAAAATGGTTTTCCTGATTAATTACTTATTTTCTCCCGATCATTGAATTCATATCTGGTACCTCTTTCTACGCTTTATTTTGGACATTTTATTTTGCACTGTAATGAAAAAAAATTTCAAATGAATTTTGAAAAAGAATATACAAAAGTGCTGAATTCTGAAAAAAAAAATGTTCTAAAAGATCACGATTATGTACATCATATCATACAAAATAAGTATAATAATACAAACACGCAAATTGCTCTCACATAAACTCTGTTTCAAAACTCGGCACCACGAAGGCTCATTCATAATTGACTGAAGCGCCGAGTGTAATCATCCAATGCGCTATGGTTTCTCGCCATAGGGGAAACGATCCTTAAAATTCAGCAGGCATTGTTGGGACGATTCGTTGTTCCAGTTTTTCTGTCATTTTGCCAAAAATGAAAATCCGACGGAATTCACTTACATTTCCTCATATATATATATATATATATATACGAAGTATGATTCAAAAAATCACGGAATGAGTCTATAACTTAAATCAATTAAATTGCTGAAACACATCCACCTTCGAAATAAGACCCTTGAGTAACAACACTCTTTTGCCATCGCTTGTAAAGGTCATCGAAACATTTCTTTATTCCATTTTTAGCCATGACTTTTAATTCAGCCTGCGATGCTCTTTCAACTTCATTTGCAGATTGAAATCGACGACTCTGCAGGCAAAGTGCTAGTTCAGGAAATAAGCTGAAGTCGTTGAGGGCGTGATCAAGGGATAAAGGAAGATGTGGCCAAACGGTTTTTTTTCCCCATTTTCGCAAGTTAGTGACGAGGAGGGATTCGTGTGCAGGAGCGTTGTCCTGCAAAAGCACCCATGATTACTCAGCCTACAATTTTGGTCTCATCTTTCGGATCGACTCATGAAAACGACCTTGGATGTCTACATAAAGTTCTTTGTAAACAGTGCGTCTTTCAGGGATGAATTCCAGATGCACAATGCCCTGGATATCGAAGGACACCTCTAACATGACCTTCCCTTTAGAACGATCTTAGAGGAATTTCTGCTTTCGTAGAGATTGTAGGGATTTCTATGTTACTGATGCTCTCTTGAATTGCGTGTCCTATAAAAAAACACAATTTCTCGTCTCAGGTAACAATTCTTCCAAGTAGGGAAGAATCTTTGTTTACAGCCGAGATTAAATCTCTCGTCATTTCCATTCGCATTACATTTTGGTCTTCGTTTAACATGCAGAGAACAACGTGTTGACACACCCTATGCGTGTTAAGATCCTTATTCAGTATCCGTTGATATGTGGCCTCGGATATATTAACTGATTCTGCTGTTTGAGCTATTGTTTGAAGCATGTTCTTAAGTACCGTAACAAAAACTTTTTCGATACTTTCAACGGTGCGGGAAGTCTGCGGGACATCCAGAGCGTTCGACGTCTTCGGCACTTTCCCTGTCTCCTCTGAAACTCAAAAGCTTGCGTTCGCGATAATGTATCACTGCCTTACATATGCTTCAACATTTCGGAAGTCTCCGTAGCACTCTTTCCCAAGCTAATACAAAATTTGATATTCATTCTCTGCTCAACTATAACGACATTTCTTACAATCTCCAGTTACTAAATGCATCCTCCTACAAAATACGACGCTGTGGTGACCCGCGAACCACGTGATTGGGGACAAATCACTTTCAGAAAAGAGGGAGAACGCAATAACACAGAAACGTTTTCGTAGTCACTGTACTGCAAATTTTTTTCACGTTATAGGCTCAGTCCGGGAACTTTTGAAACCTACCTCATTATATATATATCCTTTTTAATTATGTTGTTTAATTCTAAAACTTATGATATATTTACTTTTAGGGTCAAAATTGTTCATTGATCTGTTCCCTAATTATTAGACAATACATACAAGTTTTAAATTCATCGGTCTTTATTAAAATTTTAGTGACTGATTTACTCATAAGAAGCTTTATTTGGTACGCTAAATATCTATCGGTCGCTGGCGCTTGGCGCATGCGTACTTCTTCTGTAGCAGTGTTAGTCTCGTTATTGATAACCACACCTCGTATATAACATAAATATATTATTATATTTTAAATCTAAGTCATTATTTAATTAAATGAAATGCAACCTATTAAAGCTTTTTTAATATTGAGATTTTAAATAGTGATTTACTTTTTTAAAAAGATTAAAATTAATATTTCCAAATGATTTATTCATAAATTAATTGGACAATATTCTATTTTTTGAGTTTGTAACACCGTAATTTAGCACTACCTTCCATGTACTATTAAACAGTAGCCAGATGGCGCTACATGTTCTTTTGGTTAGAAGCGCAAGCACGATGGAAAGAGAAAGACTTCGTTAGCAGAACGATAGGGTAATGTTCGTGAATCTGTGTTTTATATATATTTTGTAACCTGTCTTGTGTTGTGGAACGTGTGGAATATTAAATAATATTTGTTCCTGAAACCATCCCGGCTGTTCATTATTTTGTCCTGAAATAATAACAACATTGGAGGGATACAAGTTTCTAAATTACAATCTTACAAATTATATCTATGGAACAAATAGTTTATATCCTTAATTAAATGAATACACAAACTCTATAAATTATTATCATATAAAAGATAATCACTAATTAAATAAATTTCTCTTTTTTTAATGAAAATTAAAAAAAGTACTTAAAACACTTAATGTATTGAATTTTTCTCAAACTCAATATATTAAGTGTTTTCAAAACTCAATATATTAAGTCAAATTTTTGCTTTTTACCTATATACATTACATAATTATTTCTTAACAATAACGTCCTTTTATTATTATAATTTAACTATAATAATTATTAGAATAAAAACGATTATTATTATTCTAATAAAAACCTTTGTAAATATTTTGTTTAATACTTAGAAATTTATTTTTACTAAAATACATAACATTTAAATCATATGGATATTAGATCTGATAATATTATATTAAATAGTTTTCCCCCTAACCAATTTTATTTAATAGAGAGAACAATTTGAATTATATATATATAATTCAGAGAGAGAGGGGGGGGGGAATTATCATTGCAACTGAAATAATTGAAATCTGGTTGAAATTATTACGATTGACAGACTTCATATATAAAGCATTATTTTTAAAAAATAAAGATTAATTTAAGAAGAGAGGAAAAATATTTCAGTTAGATAAATTTGGATATTATGTGTAAGATAATTAACCCGTGAAGTTGAACTATAGAATTCGCAATTTGGTTGTAGAATTTTATGATTGAGATTGGGAGGACTTAAGACAAATATCAAAATAAATGGTGGTAATGAAATAAAAAAAAATATTATAATAACATAGTCATTGATCATTAGATTATTTGTAAGGGGCTTTTTTTTTTTTTCAAATTAAAATATTTTGAATGAAAATAGACGTTGTATCTTCTCTTCCGGTTGAATTCACATAAAATAAGTTTAGGTTTCGCATGATGTATATTTTCTTTAAAATTAAGTGATTTTTAATAATGGCAAAGCCAGATAATAATAATCTAAGCATAAAATTTCTGTTGTACATAAGATTTGAGTTTTTTTACGTCGCACTAGAAGCAATTCGAAGGCTATTGACGACGGACCTCTTAATTTTGAACCTCGGTCAACTGGCGAGGACGACACTCTTCACCTAATTTCCACACCACGCCTATGGGAGGATTTTGGGCCCCGACAGATTTAACGTGCATCAGCACCGGCTACACGGCGGATCTTTAGCGGCCAAGGCTCGAACCCGCGACTCAAAGAAAACTGCCGGCCAAGAGTCCGAAACCATGACTACTAGGCTACCGCGGCCACTATGTTGCGCAGAAATAATTAAATAATAGGCGAAAGTAAATGAGAAAAAAAAAAAACAGTTGACATAAGAAAAATTAAGAAAGATACGGAAATATATGTATGCTTTTTTTTTTCTTAGGATGTAAATACTAATATTTGAATAATAAATTTGATAATCATACATAAATAACAGTTGATATCTTGAATTATAATAATATACAATTACATATTTGCTATTGAGGAAATTTCTGGTAAAATTAAGTTATACTTATTAAAACGTTTGAATAATAATGTATATCTATTTAAATAAGAAAACTGCAATTTACTATCGTATTTTTGATGAAATAAATGGGTACTATATATTCTGTAATTTATTGCATGCATTTACGCAAAGGAAATACGAGATATAGTTAGTTATAGTGTAATTAAAAATAATGAGATTCTTTTTCTCATGTAACAGCACTGATTCATAAGGGGGTAATAAATCCAAAATTAAGAAGTCCTTTCAGAAACAGAATATATCTGAGTGTCAGAATTTTATCAGTGTCGTATATATTTTTTTATTTCTAAATAAAAAATATAAACGACATTGTTGAAATTTTAAATTACTCGATCAACACTTTTCTAAAATTGTAATATTTTCTGAAGCAAATGTTTAATTTTCCGGAAAAAATGTATTATTATTTCAGAAAACATCTTTAACGTTCCATTACATTTATTTATTTATTTCGAAAGAATTAAAACAAAAATTCACATTAGAAAGTGATAATGGTAGAATATCTTTTACGTGAAGCGTAAATTTTATGTTATATAAGTGAAACGTGTGTAGAAATTTTATTGGGAAAATTTTTTTCAAAGAATAAAATTGTTGATTTTCTAATAAATATAATTGCCACGTCCATACAATGAATTTCTGATATTAAAGTTACTTTTAGTTTAGTTTAGTTTTTTATTAACGTTGCACTAGAAGCAACACGAGGCTATTGGCGACGGACCACGTAATTTTTGAACCACGGCAAGTGACGAGGATACCTGAGCTGACATTCCCCTCTCCTGATATTAAAGCTGTAGTTTCAGTCATAGTTTGAATAATAAATTACCTGACTTTAATCGATTTTTGAAATTTCTTTTTAGCCACATATTAATTAAAACACTAAAGAAAAAAATTTTAGTGTTCTAAAGATAAGAAAACATTTATTAATATCTATATTTTGTTAATATCCGTCTCCTTAATTTCAGGATATGAAATTGATTTCAAACTAAAATTCTATAAAAATTATTTTATTTTTGTAGGTAATCCACTCGAATGCGATGCCGAGCAGATGCTTGTCTACCATACACTTGAAAATATGAATATTGAAGTGGATGGAGTACCTAAGTGTAGAAATGACCCTCCACGACTATAGCTTTATAGTCAAACTTCATTTTCATTAGAAACGAAACGGGTATTTCTGTGGTATTTTCATGCTTCTGCATCAGTATTACTGAATATAAATACATGAGAGGGTATTCATAGAGTTAATCATGTGATTTATTTAAAACATATCTTATCATAGTTTTAAAAATGTTCAATATAGTTTCAGTTAACTAATTAATTATGCATTGAAAATATTCATTTTATCATGCTACTGTTAGAAATATAAGTTTCTTTTCATCTCATCTTTTATTTATTTCATTTAATTTACATTTTACGAAGATAGCATTTTATTTATATGTAAAACAAAATGTTAATTTTACGTTTCTTGTGATAAAAATGCGATGTATTACATATTTCTAACACGTATAAATTTCTGAAAATTGCTTATACAGCCTGAAATGAAAAAAAAAAAAAAATCTTTGATATTTGACATAATAAAGGACAATAAAATTGAAAACTAACATAACTGATGAAAGAATTCATATGTAAAAATAATTTTAAACGAATTAAATTAGAGAAGACTAATTTAAAAAAGAATTTAAATAGGCTTTTCCTTCGGAGAAAAATTCTTGAAAAATATAAGGTTTTTATTGGTAATCGAAATTCAAAATTTTGTTAATTATGACATTGCATTTATTGAAAAATTTTGGATGTTAAAATATATTAAATAAAAAACGCTTTTATGAATAAATATTAAAAAAATAAAAGGAATCAGAGTTAATTTTCTCTTTTTATGATTGAGATTTGAGTTTAATTTTTCTTTCTGTGTCAATATAATTACAATCTTTTTTAATAATTTAAAAAGCATAGCAACACTCTTTGATTGAGATCATATGAAATTATCCATGTAAACTTTTAAACTACAAAAAAACTGCTAATCAAAAAATTCACGATTTTGATTTATATGTAGCAAATGTTTAATTATTGGATTTTCGATATTTCATAGATTCTATAACTATCCTAGACAGTAACAATTTGCATGCAATGTATCACATCATATTGATCAATAAAGATTTTAAATAGAGTAAAATGAAAAAAAAAAAAATGTTTTAATTTTTCAGTAATACATGAAAATTGCTATTTTCCCCCAAAATGGTAAAAATACTGTTATATACCATACATTTGATAAGAGTAGCGATGCAGTTAAGTTAGGAGTCATTATTCTTGTGATGGAAAATTTATTATGGAAATTTACTTGAAACTTATGCCAGTAAAAAATATTATCTTTATTTTAATGTACAGAGGAAGATGAAATGATGAAATTCTACGATAAAACCTTATGAAAGCAAAACAGATTCTTAAAAATATATTTATTTAATATGATACTATATTTATAGATACTCTGTGTCATTATATGTATGGTAAAATAGATTATGGTTAATTTAATTAATACTTATCCATTTTCAAACTTATTATACAAAATTCGTGATCCTGTTACGCATAGAAAATAAATTTTTAAAGTTTGTATATTGTATTTAATTTAATTAAAAATTTTTTTCGTACTTAGAATCACTTTGGTGTCGAATCGTTTTTGTCTATTTTATTAATATTGCTGAATTAATTAGCTAATATTATGTGAACAGTATTCATTCATTCTAAATAATTTTGGTTGTAACAAATACCATTATTATTGCTTATTAATTCTGTTTCATATTGTATTTGAATTTTTTATTTTAATTTTTTCTCTCATTTTTGTTTTTAAAGTTCATTTTGCTAAATTGATTATTTGTTTTTGTCTACAGATTTGTGTTTAAAAGCCCATGCTATCTGTAATAGGCATTTATGTGTATATAACATCTCTAATAGTATAATATTAAAATATCTTACTATTAATCGCTTACATTTTACAAACAACTTAATTTCTTTTACATTTTTGGATGGAATCGGTCATTAAAAATTCAGAATATTAATTAATAAAAAATATATATTCTCCTGTTTTTATGTTTATGAGTTGTTTTTTATTTTTTTTTATATTTACATAATTTAAATGATCTAGAATATATAAAATCATTCTGATTTTGTATGAATAAAATATTTTGAAATTTTGTGATTTAAAACTGAAAATTGAGAATTAATGCGATAGATGTGTACAATAATTAAAAATTTTCAATAAATCTAAATTTTCGTATTTTAACGTTCCTGTGGATAGGAACAATTTTTCCTTTGTTGAATAAAAAATATTTTAAAATCAATTTCTCGTTGCTATTAATGATTTCAATTGGTGTACTTTTTGAAGCAAATTGTTTCAAGCTGTTTTAAATTATATGTTATTTTGCATAAAATTTTTAATTCTTTTTAGCCCAACTTTAAATAAAAACTTGATTATAAAATATTTTCCTATTTATATTTATTTTGAAAAAGCTTGCTCATATGACATTTGTTTTTATTTTAAATCCATAAGTCTCTTTACCTTTCAAACTTATGAAACCAAATGCATTTTACGATAAATTCATGTTTCTCAAACATAATTTTCCGTAATAGTTGTTTTAAATAAAAACAATAAACTATTTTTTCCCCATTTATTCATTTTTAAACAAGAGTTTCCTTCTAACTGTACAAAATGAATAATTATTTAAAATATCTTCATCCCCAATGCCTTGTATAATTTAGCAATTATTTAAAAAATAGTATCATCTCTTCGAAACACGAATTATACTGAAATATACGTACAATATATAGTATATTGTACGTATATTTCAGTATAATTCGTGTTTCGAATGCTTCGAATTCGATGCTATAAGATTAAGTACTGCTGGTTTTTTTTTTTTTTTTTGATACTCATAGAATTTTAATCAAAAATTTACCTTTTGATCTTTCTGGTTATATTAATAATATTTTCATTTTATCATGAACTTATTTAATAAAATATTGCAAATGAATTCTCCAGTATGAATAAAAGTATTCAAGGATGTTGTACAAAGCACAAGCAAAATGATTTTATTATTATGTCCTTGTAGTTTTTGCCAATCAAAACTATTTTGATTTATATGTAGTCAAATAAAAATACAAATTTTGTTGTTCAAATAATTTTGTTAATACATATTTTAAACTCTTTTTGCATTTATTTCGATTTTTACTTTTTTCTATTGTACAAGTGCAAAGAATTTTTCAGTGTTTTTAACGTTAAAAAATCATTTACTTTTAAAAATTATTTTGGCTTATAAAAGGCTAAAATATGCAAGTTTTGATTCTACGGCTTACTCTTTAAAATTATAGGATTACGGAAACAGTAAAAATAACGAATTTGAAAACATTTTCGTTTTTTTAGTTAAGTTGTCAATAAATAACTAGGGAGCTCTTCCCACACTAGTTGTAGCCTGTGGTTTTTGTTGCGTTACAGGTTTTTAAAATGAATAAATCATTAAATGCCTGTTAAAGAAGAATATTTCACCATATATAATACTGGGTCATTTTTAGTATATATTATACACAACTTAAAACATACTTTTTTTTATTTTATTTAGAGAGAAATTTTAAATTACTCATGAATGAGAGCTGTTTCATTTTCCCTGATAAAGAAATTAACTTTGTTTGAATGTTTAACTTTAAAACTTATCATCTCTACAAATGCTATTCTCCTCCAAAATTGAAAAATACTGTAGCACGCATGGCTTATCAACGTCAGCTTTTTGTATCATATAACGTACGAATAATTCAAGACAAACGAACAAAAAAAAAATTTGTCACTTGTTATAATTACGAAAACTAGAATCGCCTAATAAATTTTAAGAAAGGGCAGAAGCTATTGCAGTGATGACAAATTAAAATATTTATTCGATATTTTCAGAGTTTCAAACTTTAGGGACCACGGAAGCTCGAAATGAGTGCAGGTACTAAAAGCGTAATCCTTTATCAACAACAAGATTTTTATTCTTATAGATATCATGTTTCTCTCTGAATACACTTAAAGACTAATAAGGATTGTTAGTGATAGAAATATACGACACACACACGCTGTTTTCTTTTAGACCATCAAATATATAAAATTAATAACGAGATTGAAAGTGCAATTGAATGTAGTACAAAAGAATCATTATGTACGATACCTTCATTTTTATTTTTTAAAAAAATGCATCCTATTAAACTACGTTACTTCTTTTAAATAAGAAAAGAAAAGTTACTATCCTTATTGTATATAAATATGAATGTGAAGGTTATTGGAATAAGAGCCAGATGGGGCTATGCTGCTCCAAACAAGATTTAACTGTGGTATAGACGTGAAAAAATTGAAAAAAGACAAATTGATTGCCACGGATGGTCGAAAATAGAAAGGATCGCTAGGGTATCCCGGAAGTGCGTCACCCATGTTTACCAAAGACAGTTTTTAATTACCATGGGAAGTTTAGTTTAGTTTTTTTTTATTAACGTCGCACTAGAAGCAACACGAGGGCTATTGGCGACGGACCTCGTAATTTTGAACCACGGTCAAGTGACGAGGACGACACCTGAGCTGGCACCCCCCTCTCCTAACATCCACACCACGCCAACGGGAGGACTTTGGGCCCCGAACAGATTTAACGTGCATCAGCCCCGGCTACACGGCGGGTCTTTGGTGGCCAAGGATCGAACCCGTGACTGAACGAAATCCGCCAGCCGCTATCCACGACCTTGACCACTAGGCTACCGCGGCCCCAATTACCATGGGAAAGAAAAAGGTCACTAAGGAGCCTCAATTTTGGAGTCGGAGTAATACATTAATAGGGATGTTTTCAATAATAGGATTATCAATATTACACATATTGTTGTAAATATTTGGAGCTTCTTGTTGTAAGTCTTGTTTCGTAGGAAGAAGTTCAATCGGATATCATTATTAAATGATTAATTCGAAACAGAGTCATAATTGAACAACAAAAAACAAATTAATGCACAAAAATATTAATTCCTAAAAATCTAAAAAAAAAAAAAAAAAAAAAACTACATTCTGCTAACAAACGAATAAATAGATATAAAAACCTTGAAAAACTACGTGAAGGTAGAAGGCCTAAAACAACGACCGTGACGTCAAGTGATGTAATATGAAAGAGACGTGCGCAATGAAGACAAAAATATGCCTTATTGGTTGTTTTAACATTTTCTTTTAAATAGTGTAGACTGTCAAAACCCATGGATTCACTGTACCATATTTCGTACTTCTAGGTTATGTCATCTTTCTGCTACATCAACTACAAACACATTTTCTTTTATAGAAAGTGACATGAAAAGAAACACAAAAATACAAGTGTGTGTATGCAACTAAAAACATTTCATTTATTTAATCTTGTTGTGTGCGACCTTATAAAAATCACAATTCACAAAAAACAGGCAATGCAGCAAATTTCACAAATATAGATTAAATACGTATAACTATTTTGCATTTCCTAGTTTTTATTCTAATTTATATATGGTCAGAAAACTTCGATTGAAATATAAATACATTTAAAATCTTTTATTTATTATTTATACAATCATATCTTTTATTTCATTAATAGTTTATAAATTTAAATTGCATTCAGAAAAATTTCCTTCGATAGCAGTACTTAAAAACCAGAGTTGTTAATGATAGTAATCCGAAATCAATCTTCCAAAGAAAAAAAAAATCGATAACTTAGTTTCTTTTTTAAAAATAAGAACACTGTGCTAAAGTTTACCGAAGCTTTATCTACCAGAAAGACTTATGTCTCAATAAATTTTAAATCAAATTATTTTGAAATGGAGGAGAAATATTTCTTCGAGAATATTCATGCCTTCTAACCTTGACCTCTTTAAGCTTCGTAATCAAAATTTCAGACATTCCAATCATTAAGATAAGACAGAGGTAAAATTAAGCAATGAAAATGTGTTGATAAAAATATTTTAATCAATTCACGAGAATATTAAGTGTAATGAGGTGAACAAAGGGAAATTCAAATAAGTAACATTTTGAACGGTGGTTCTATCTATGGATAAAAACAAAAAGTTTTATTTATTTTTTAAGAAAATAAATAGCATTTCAAAGATAAATTACACATCTGAGTACATGGAAGATTTTAAAAATATTTATTTCATCTTTTTACTCTCAATGCAATAAATTATTAAAGGCATATTTTAAAAATGTATTATATGTTTGCAATTTAAATAATAAGCTTTTCTATATCATTTGTTTAAAAAAATTATAACATTTTATTCTGTTTTATATAGTAAAAAGATAAAGATTTTGAAAGTTTTAAATCATTTGAGATCGATAATTCACGAATCAAAATATGGGTTCGAGTTTTAGATTTAGGGAAGACATTAGTGAGGAATTATTGAGGTAGGGGGCTGTTGTTTGTTAAATTGAATTCAGTCAAAAAGTTCTTACTTTTGGAGCAGTATAGAAAAACAAGTATCAGTTCAGTTGTTATCTTTATCATTAGATTGTGGCTCAAATTTACGAGAAACATTGCCAACAGCCCTCCCATCATTCAAGATCCACGTTAATTCCTACATGAAATAATTCATATTTATTTTTTTTGAGGAATTGCTATAAAAATGTTTTACGAGATGTACAATGAGTTATAAAAAGGATTCAACAAATTCCATATTTCAAGAAAAGGACTACAGAGCTCATAGGAAAATTAAAATGTTTCAAAAGCTATATTATCTATATCCTCCCAAATATAATACCGAATAAAATAATACCCACACTTTTTATGTATATTGCAATTCGTATTTATAATAAAAATAATGAAAACAGATTCAGCTGTGAAAAATATCATCGGACAACGCATTTTTTGGAAAAAAAATTTTCTTTGTTTATCAACGTAACAATGTTTAAAAATCGCTTGACTTTGGTTTTATATATTTATTTGGGGTTAAAAAATGAAATCGGGCGAGTAAAATGCGCTATTGTAGAAAAAATAGATACCATTATTTATTTATAGTCAAGCATCACAAATATAGTATACAGATCCGTAGGAAGCATAAATCCATTAACATGTCTCTTCACAGATTTCCTCTATTTATGCAATACATCACATCCATCGCAAACTTCCCGTATCAAGCACGAAAAAGTTACACTTTCTCCGCTCAGGCGACTCATGATATTTTTATACGTAAAATACGTATTCGCCTTAGATAATAGTTGAAGGAAGATATTTTGAATTTCCGGAACATGATCTCCTTTAATTGAATTACATTTAAATTTTGATGTGATTGATTTTTATTGCACATTGTTGAATTGCTTATACAAGCAAAAACATGTATTTACAGACATATAGTATATCGACAAATGCTTTTGAGGCATATTTCAGTTTTTATATTTGCTATGTTTTTTTACTTGACGTTTCATATCAGTTTGTTGCTATTGATTTTTCATTATTTATATTTGCTTATTTATGAATATAAATTAATTCTAAGAATTCCACATTTTTTAAAAATATTTATTTATATATCATAATTCTCGTAAATCATTAAATATCAGTGCTAAGTAAAGTAATGAACATAGTATCATAATTCATGTTCTTATTACGATTTTTTTTATTAAAAAGGATTTTTTTTGTAACCTTATCTGTGTAGTATAACCCCAAGAAACACTGACTCCACGATAACATTATCATAAGAATAGATGAAGGATATCAAATTGAAAGTGAGAAATGTGAGATCGTCCATCAAACTTTACTCGACGTTACATGCAGTTTTGTATTAAAAATTATCAGAATTCCGTGTTTAAATCTTATAAACCGTTCTGAAAATTTAATTCAAAAGTTTATTACATGTAATAACTTTTAAAAACTTAGAGATTTCGAAGTTTTTAGTACGCTGTGTTGAGTGATTTAAATACAAATCCCAGCTATCCAATCCCTACCCATTTCTCTATACTAAAAATAAATGTAAAAAAATAATAAAGTGGTTTAATGATTCGCCACAAAAATCAGAACAACATTTTTACCAATATTAATTATAATTATATTTAATATTGATTTGAAATAAATTATAAGCAATAATTAATAACATATTACGATGGTAAAGTAATACATTAACTTAGAAGAATTTTACAACTTCTAACAGTCATTTAAATTAAAATATTAAATTAAATATGACGTTCATGTAATGCATGAAAGCATGTTAGCACTTGCTACTTTGGCGAATTTTAAAGTATTGGATTGCAAATGTCTTATACCTTATATCGTTCGTATTAAATATTACAATTGATTGTTTATTAACAAGGCACTTAGACGCAAGGCCAGAGCTATTGGCGATTGACCACGTAATTTTGAACCTCGGTGAAGTGACAGGAACGACACTTGAGTTTACACTTTCCTCTAAAAGCTTCCACACGACGCCTATTGGAGGACTTGGAGTCACGACAGATTTGACGTGCATCATTCTCGCTACACGGCAGGTTTTTAGTGGAAGACTCAAACCCCCGAATCGACGAAAACAATGCCAGCTGAGAGTCCACTACCATGACTACTAGGCTAACGTGGCCATTATTAAATATTACAAAAAAGAAGAATAAAAAGCAATAAATGCACAAGTTCATTTTCTGCCTTCTGATGAACTACAACTAACATAAAAGTATCGATTGTATCAATAAGTGGAAAAGATTTATATACTCTCTCTATATATAACAGTGCCGGGAAATCAATAAGAAAATTATTCTTATAAAGAGCTTAAGAATTCAATTTCCATTAATATAAAAAGGCATATAATTTCACTTATAAAATTGATATATATTTTAATGTTATACAATGTACAAACTACATTATTCTTCATAAAAGAAACATAATTCGAAGAAATTGAAAAGATACTTAGCTGGTAATTTCCTTTTGAATATGTTATCGACATAATGCTTGTATAATAAACCTGTAAAATATTAATTCCATGGATGCTAATGACATAGTGAATTCAATACAGAAATCTAACATATTCCATTTAAATTAACAAGTTTCAATATTTTATGTTTAAAGGAATTCTAAAGCTTTGAACGAAATTACAGCACACAAATACAGCAAAATAAATTGAAATAAACGATTTAACGATTAAATATAACGATTAAAATATCAATATTTAAAGTATTGATGAATCAGAAAATTTCAAAAATAAGTTTCATATTACCAAACGATCGCATTTATTTTTCTTCCAATCCTATATTCATTAGCTTTCAAATTATTGTGCTACACAAAGAAATACAACTTTATTTAATTTATATAATTAAAGTTCCATATAAAGCGTTTTTTAACTTTATACTTCATTAATAGAAGTTGACTGGAAGTGACTAAAGCTTACACCTGCATCTTATACAAAGACTACTTGCGGAATAAAAAAAAAAACATTTTTGAAAACGAAGTAACAGCAATTCATTACAAAATAAAATCGTTTGCCCCCAAAGTATACCAAAAATGAAGTCAAACTAAGAAGAAACCGATTTATGGTCTCGAGATAAATATATGGAGTCTCCACAAAAATTCTAAATAATTTGATCCTATTTATACAGCCATTATTTTTTTTTTTTTTTTTTGAATATCTGATAATGTTTAAATTGAGGTAATGCATCGAGTGATAGGTTAAATAATTATTTTTCTGCGAAAGAATTTTACTTTAATCCAATAAGAAAATTTTAATTTATCTTTTTTTTTAATATGTCAAACAGTCATTGAGCTTTAAAGATTAAGCTCAATGACTTTGAAAGAGAGCTTGAATCATGGCAAACATTCTGCATTATAAAGATTAACAATAAGTAAATGAAATTTTAAAACTAATTTTAAAATTTGTTTTCATCAGCTAAAAATTTTTATATCAGGTTTTATTTGACGAGATTTCATAAAATTACTAGTACAGGATTAAAAATTCAGATAATAAATACCCGTTGCTAGATCAGATAGTAATTTTCTTTCTATTCGAGTCAAATACTTTAAGGTTCTACGAAAAAAATTGTGCGAATTCTGCGAATTTTATTATTAAAAAGTAACTAAATAGTAAATAATGAATTGACAGATTTTATAAATTTTCGAATGTTTTTGTAAATTAAATTTACCAATTAATAAGAAAATAGTCAAGCATTGCTTATTTAATTTATGAAAATTATTTTCTACGTTACAATTTTATTCATGCATACACCTAACACAGAAAATATTAATTACTTTACCTGTGCAAAAAAATATTTTTCTCTATCCCTATTTATCAAAACATTACCTCAGATATTCCGAGTGCCACATAAAAAAATCATCTCATAGTAAATATAACCAGAGAAGACATCACATATGCGATATTTAACATATGTGATGTACATATTGGTAAACATATGTGATGTACATATTAATACTAATTCAGTACATATTGGTTCAATAGAGATCAGTTTTTCAATAAATTTCAAGGTGTCTGTTTTCAAGTGTATATCAAGATTTCCTCTTTAGCATCTGTAGCTTGTGTTACATTTGATTGCCATTGTTAAATCTCTCAAAATTTAAAAAAAAATCAGACAATATACTTTGGAACGTTGGTTTGGGTTTCAGTTGGCTATTCTTAAATTTTAATTTGAAGGGGCAATATTATTATAGAATGTACAATTAACTTATTTCAATTTTAGAAATGAAATTTCTGTTTAAAACAATACATACTTCTGTTTTCTTTAAAAACAGCGTATATTAAAGTTTATAATGAAATCAAAGATGAGATTCACACACTATTATTAAGTATTGCCAAGAACTGCTTAGAACATTTTTAAACTCAAAAATTTTCTTCCATTAGTTAAAATCTGTCCATTCCAAATTCATTAAGTTTTACATTACATGTAAAAAAATGGTACTGAATATTTTTTTTAGGTGGGTGGGGAATTTCGAGATTTAAAATTTTGAATTATTTACGTTTTTTTCTCCCCCCCCCATTCAATTTTTCCAAAAGAAAAGATAAAAATCGTTGAAAAATTAAATTCCATGTTCCAGAAATTCAATTTCGTTACTGTTCGGGGATAAAATAAATCAATTTAAGACAGTTAACCAAGATATGAAATTAGATCATCACTTTCGCAAATAACGAAATGCAAATTGAAGAAATTCAAAGAAATAGTAGGGAAATCTAAAGGATCTAAATTTTAATGTTACAAGTGCAGATAATTCAAGCGTTCAATGTCAAATCCTTGGTCAAATATTAAAGATAGTATTAAGATTTGATGACCAGGATGGATAAATTCACTCTGTTAAAGCTTACGAAATATTAGTAGACTGTACGGAAACTAATGACGAAATAATAATTGAATTATTACTTAAAACTATAAATGATCAAGGCGTGAGAATCATTTATCAGACTCTTGCGATACCACGCCTCTTGAAGATCATAAATCTTTAAGGTGTATCAAGGGTTCCCTTGTAGTAGAATTGATATTCAAACAAATAAGATTTTAATCATTCCGCGAGTGTGTGAATGAAATAAAAAAATTCATATGATAGTAGCGTTGCGAAAGAATTTAGTGAGGAATGATTCAGTTTTGTTTCCTGTATCACGGTTGCATGATTTAATTTTAAAGAAAGATTTTTGACTTTGAAAAACCCATTATATTTTTCCTAGTCAAATGCTTTAATGAAAAGTTAATTTTTATTTTGAATAACCTTACAAAAATCGTCCAATTCGATTCGATGATCTGCTGTTATTATGCTAAGAATACTAGAGCATTCTGAATAAAGATCAGATTAATAGAATGGCGTGCTAATAACATGACAGACTATTTACCGATTCTCGGTTTTTAAATAGTAAGTACCTAATTTGGTCATTTGTTAAGTAAGCAGCAAGCAATTAATTGCTTCATATATAAATTGAATACTCCTTTCCCATAAGAAAAAAAAAATAGGTAAATATTTTTAAACTCAATATTATTTGAAACATAATCTAATTACAGATAGAAACTAATTTCCATTTAAAGTGAAAACACGTTAACCAGAATCAGTTATTCAGAATTTATTCATACAATGGCATTTAATTGCCTCAGTTTTAGAAACCAAGATCCCGTCAGATAACTTATTTTTGTAGCAGAGCAATCATTTTTTCTAGAATGAGTAAAGATTGCTTCTGGACTTCCAACTGATGAGGAATTATGCTTAAAAACTCATGCAAACGATTAGCTGGAATATCTCCCCTGGAACTTCCAGCTGTCAGTGATGACTCGGATTCACTTCCGTTTCGCCATTCACTTCCTCGTACGTCAGAAATGGAGATCTCGGAGCATTGAATTTGATTGTTGCTTGGATCGACGAGATCAGAAATTTTATTTTCTTCAAGAGTTTCGTCTTCAATTTCATCTTCGAATTTTCTGGGGTGGCGAACCCAAAAAGCTATCGAGGCGTTTAAAATAAGCCCATGTTGGATTCTTCTTTCCTGTGTGCTTGGTTTTTCTAAAGAAAAATACAGATAAGGGTTTTAAAAACATACTATTCAGTTCTACTCCTCCTCCTCAGATATTAGATTCTTATAACAATATAAATTTACATAATGGATATAATTATTCTACATAAGACTTTTAAAAAATACGTACATTTGCCATTGATCAACGAACGTTTTTTTAGTAACTAAGTATATTAACCAAAATAAATAAATAAATAAAACACTCTTTACAGCATTTGAAATTCCCATAGTTAGACAAAATATCACCGAGAACATAATTCAGTACCGTTTGAATAATTCATTAACATAATTTACTACTATAAAGGATTTGTGGGTGCAGTTGTTTGTGGTAAAATAATTCTCATTATGAAATGAGCTTTTATTTAGTTTTTCGTAAAATTCTGCTTTTAAGTTTCTCAGTTATGAGAAATTAGAAAATGGGCTTCCTTATGTCCAGTGAGAGTCTTGAGTATTTGAAAATATAAAATTTTCCATCGATATTTTTCGAAAATGTCAGAAGTATGAAAATCGAAACAATACTGTTTTTTTTTAAAAAAAAAAAAAAAAAAAAAACATTAATTAGATTCAGTTACCAAAAAAGTGAATTGTAACATATACATAAAATCTTGGCTATTTAAAGATCCCCACACACGCGACATAAAACCTCCAAGTCACAATTTTTCCTTTTGTTATTTCAAATATTAGTTCAGGAAATAACAAAAAATCGATCACCTTCAATGATTTTATACTAGCTTGCATTGTTAACTATTGATCCGCATAAACACTGTGTGTTTGCAGAGAAAATATGAAGTATCTGTTTCATATTTGACATCACAGCATTAATTTTAAAAATAATCTCTCAAAACATTACAAATGAAATAAAAGTATTCAAGTGAAAAATATTTAATATTTTAAATTAGATTCTTCTAATCCGAGAGAAAAAGTTTTTCGTAAATTAATTTTTATACAATATAATAGACTACAATCTCTATTTACAAATGTCTAAAAATGATCGGATTCGAATGAAATTTGGGACATAAACGATATTCGAAATAGCCTAATTACACACACACACAAAATAGAATTCAGTAACGAGAAAACATTTTTTAGAAATTTACTTAGATAAGAAGTTAGCAACCACCATCATAATTGAGTTCCCTTCAAACTATTGATGGTTATTCATTTCATCTAGTTGCGAGATTAAGAAATGCAAAAATTATTAATGGTGAACGAGTGATTGTCGGTTTATGGCGCAAGAGTCAAATCTGGCTAAGCTGCTCCGAAGTTATCGAGGGTATCTCTTTTTCTTTAATTTGATCGATTATTAATCTCGCTTTTGGAAGAACATATGGGTTATTGGCGATGGACCTCGTAACTTTGAACCTCAGTCAAGTGACAAGGACGACAACCAAGCTGCACCTACCTCTCCAAACTTCCTCACCACGTCAACAAGATGACTAGGAACCTCGATTTCATAAAAAGTGCACCAGCCCCGCTACACGGTGGGTCTTTAGTGGAAGCAGGATTCTAAACCACGGTTCGACAGAAACAATGCAAGCCGCGAGCTCTCGACCTTGACCACTAGAGTACCGAGGTTCCATTTTATTTTGAAAACTGCACACAAGCTTTTTAATGCTGATAATATGGTACGCAACCTTAACGAAAAAATAGTTCTAAAAGTCCGGAGAAATCTTGGAAAATGAAATACTTCCCAAATTAAGTTTTAGAACCGAAATTATACCATTTTTATCTAGATGTTTAAATATTTTCATAAACCTTTCCTTATATCTTTTGTTAGCATGGAACATTCCATTAACATTAAGAAAAATATTTAATTCTATGAAGATTAAGAAATAATATTTCATACATCTATCTATCGATTCAAGAGTAAAAGTTTAAGTATCGGTTTATTAAATTTGTTACATAAATTAACTAACGGAAACTAACTCAAATGAAATGTTAAACTTAATGTTGATTTAGAAAAACTATTTTTGCAGCCAAAATTATCTTTAGGTTAAAAATTAAGAGAAATAATCGAGAAAAAGTCATACTCCATAGCAAAAGAGAAACGAAAAAGTTTACATATTACCAGAAATTACTCCAAAGAATGACGTATATCTTCAGTTTTTATTTGAAGAACGACAAATATCAAAAGTTATATAGGCTAATTCCATATGTTAGGTATTTGATTATTAGTTAGTCCATGAAGTGTAACGGTAAATAGTCACTAACTTTGAAACAGCTAGCATACATCTTTTCCTAATAAAATGAAATTTATATAAAAGCACTTGTTTGAAATCAAAGTAGATTAATTCAAATTGAAAATCTTTGAAGAAAATATTACATAGTAATGGGATGCAAAGAAATTGAGTTATAATAATTTCTGTAATAATTAAAGTTTTCTTTAAATAATATTCAACGTTTTTTTCCTGCCTCAAAGTTATACTATTCATTCTAAAGCGTGCATCTAAATAGTTTTGTCATCATATCTCTCAAAATTGTATCTCAATTTCAAATCTAGTTAAACAGAATATCTAAACAACAGAGAGAATTCCTTTTCATATGCAGTTCAATACATGAATATGTGCACTACGGAAATTAATATACTTACCTAATTACATAAATATGAAATCGATCTTGTAATAGATCATCCTACTACTTTTCTTGTAGCAAACATTAATCGTTGTCGGTAGTTTTAACCGTGATTGACAGAACAGTTTTAGTAATACAAACAAAGTATGAATATGTATGAATAATACCTTGAATGTTATCAAAAATTTAGCAGCAACAGGAAAAATTGCGATTGGAATGATTCCATTACAAATGTTATGTTCTGAAGCAAAAATGTCTGCGTGTATTTAACTGCCGAAAGAAATTTTATTTTAAGTCTTCTCAATTTGAAATCAAGTAATGGTTAAACTTCAGTTTCTGGAGTTTGCATCTCTTTCGAAAAAAAGTTTCACTCGGTACGGAGAGTTGCATTTTATATTTGGGTCTATTTTTAAAATAAAAATTATATAATCAAACAAGCTTCATCTGCCATACATTTAAAAAGTAATCGAAGATAAAATGTATTATCTAGGATAAAAGTTCTCATCAAGCTCCACGAAGCAGAAAAAGTGTTCCAAATATCTCCCATTTCTTAATTTAACCTTCAAAAGAACTTTGTATCACGAATTTCTTAATGAATTCAGATCTTTTAGGTCAAGAGCAATTTTTTTTAAAACCACATGTTCAAATTATAAAATGGGATTATCAGGATCTTGCATAAATTTTAAATCCATCCAAGTTAGTAAAATGATTTTTATAAAATAGAAAAGTGAAATATATATATATATATAAAAAAAAAAAAAGTAAATCGATTATTTCATAATTAAACGAAAAATCTTGGTTAGCGACTTTGCCTTTAGCATTTTTGTCAAAATTATTCTTGCTACTTTTGCAACGTCATTAAAAATCTAGTTTGCGATTTTTTTTTAGACAATAGTGATAATTTAAAATCTAAAATCCTTTACATGTAGAATTAAATTGAAAAATACTATAATTATTAAGATTGAAATAATTTTCCATTTAACATTAGAATCGTTATAATTAAAAACAAAATTTATCAATGTGAACGATATATTTTAGATCTTAATGAAAATATGTTTAAATACCTTACATACGATATGTGAAATTTCTGATAAATTTAATTAAATTAAATACTTATTGGCTTTGATACCATTATCATTTATAGCAACTACAATATTACTAAGCTTCGGTGCTAATAAAGAATTTAGCTTCAATATTTGAAAACAAAAATGAATTCATATCTTAGGAAAGGTATATTACTAATACATGATTACGGAAAAGAAACGAGAACTTAATACATATTTGAATGACATCTGCAAAATAAGTTTCATTTTTGTATAAGAACAAAAGATCCTAAATGAGCGAGAAGCAAAAAATTATCAATTAATATTTAATTCAAATTATAAGCAAACTAAACAAGCGAAGAGTTTACTGAAATTATTCCAATTTATTCGGAAGAATGTTTCTTGCATTTATATAATTCCGATTAGTACTCAACCATTTAAAAAGCAAGAATAAAAGATAAAAATAATCTTCGATTTCATAAGTGAATAAAACTTGAAATCTCCCATTCAAAACCAAATAAAAATTCCAGATTTTAAAAATTCACACAACTCTGGAAATGAGTTATGAAAATTTGCTTTGCATAATAATTATAATAAGATATTTGGATCAGTAGTTGAAATAGTCAATAACTTTTCCAGAAAGTGTGTAAGTTTAAGATCGAAAAATACATTACCATTATCAAAATGTTATTTTCGAGTGATTAAAAACAGTCTTTTGAATGTTTAGAAACGAATTCATTTCTATTTTTAAAATCCTGTACGTATTAAAAAGTAATAAGGTTGCAAATTTTTCCGGTTTTCAACAAAAAATACACATTCTGCTAATTAGATATCGAAAAATCATTCTTGATTCACCATTATATTTACTAAATATTGAAGAATATGAATAAACAGAATCACAATATATTAGGTCTTTCAATACGCATATGCATACTCGAATTTAAAGTTTTGATACAAATGAAGTGGAGGAAAATAAATATAAATTTTGTATCTACCTGTACTTTTGAGTCATGTTATCAATTTTCACTACTATCTGTCGAATGGATTTATCGATGTTAAGGGCAGCAAGTGCTTGTCTAATTTCTTCATGGACGTGAGCCGTTCTCCTTTGACATCTCAGTAAATTGAATTTATCTTCCCAAGTATCTATCAATGCTAAAGTTTCATGATGCGTCCATACATGTCTACGTTCGCCCATACCGTTTTTTGAAATAATGCTTTTCGAACGAGAAGAAATCATCGACTGTGCTTTTAATGGTAATGGAGCAGATTCCCCAGCTTTTATTTCGTGTATCAACCAATGGGATTTCATTAGCAACGCTGCCTATAATTGATTTCATGCTAAAGAAAAATAAGATTGTGCATTGCTTAATTTTCGACTTTATTTATGGAAATGTTTGAATGTGAGAGAGATACGACAATATACCATTCAAATTACTTGATCGATTTTAAATAATTATTAGTCTTTCGAGTTTATTTTAATAAGTGGATAAAATAATAACTTTGACATTATTTTTAAATCAATCTTTAGTAAATATATTTTAGAAAACAAATATTCATATGAATAAACATTTGCAAAGCACTAAATAATTATTAGATCTAGTATATTTACTATAATGCACCGCAGAATGCACGAATTACGACAATTTAATGGCCTTTTTAAAACAAACTCCAATAATTACAGTTTTCGATATAAAATAATCACGCGTTTATAAAAGCGATAATACTAAGTTACAAAATATTTCAAAATCTTTACGGTTATTAAATATTTTACGATAAACTTTTAAAATTAATTTTTAAAAATAACTTTTATGGGATTTTAAGAATTACACATTAAAAATGTTATAAATTTTAAAAAATATTGAAAACATGTTATATTTTGAAAATAAAAATGGAAGTTAAAAAAAAAAAAACACACACGCACGCACACACACACGCATATATATATATATATATATGCGTATATATATATATATACACGTATTTTGTTTCAATTTCGCAGATAACTTTTCCAGTGGACAATAAAAGAAGTTAAAATAGTCTATGATTTCAGATTTTACAAGAATTTTACTTACAATCAAATTCTATTATTTATTTGTAAAAAATCTGAACTAATATTACATTGTTAATGAAATGTTGCCCGTATTCCAATAAACTTAACGTATGAAAATTTGAATTTTATTCATTTTAATAGATGTCTTTAATACCTTCAAAATATTTTACAAAAAGTATTTCAAAAATAAGTTTAAAAGAATTTATTTTTTAAATTGTAATCATAGAAGCATTATTTATAGATAAATTGACACATACCTTCAAGAAATAGAAATAAGATTTAGTATTTAACTGTATCTATTAATAGCACGTTTTATTTTTCTGAGCAAAGGAAATATTTGCCATTTTTTTTTTATCACCATAAGATACTATTATTAAAATTTAACACTTTTCACTTAAATAAGAATGTAATTACAATTTATTAAAAAAAATTTGTCTAATTCATGTCTTCGAAATTTCATTTGTTCGAATATTACAAAAACATTCTTAAAACATTTTCCATGTCATTGGAATTATTCGAGTTTCGTTTTCTTTGTATTGCCATGCATTTAAATTATTAATATTGTCATTTGACTTTAACATTTAAAAATCTTTATTTCAAAATGGATGAGAGAATGAATTATCGTCTGCGTAATAATTACTCACACGTGTCTCTTCAATGTTCAAGTTAAGTAATACTAAATTTGACCTTCGTTTTATTTCGCCACATCTAGTACATTAAAATGAAAGAAAATGCAATCACGAGTCAAGGTTGCAGTGTTAGTTAATGTCACTTAAAGGGAACTATACTTTATTTTTCGTGATTCATAATGAGATATTGTTATAAGATAAATCTACCGAGGGATAAATGTTAGTATTAACAGCAGAAGAAAAGTATTGTTATACAGTAGAAGACGTGATATACTATTTTCTATGAATAATCAAAATCGTTATTTCATTTAATTAAAGTCTCAAGCCATGAAGCTATTGTTTCATTACATTTAAAAAAATTTCATCCGAATTTGCTACACCTGAAGCAGAAAAAAAAAAAAAAAAGTACATCACAAGCTCTCAACGATATTTGTATTAACCTTGTGGAAACTTATTCCTTAAAATATAAATTCAAAATCAATCCATATTTCCAAAAATTTAATTTAGACAAGCTTAAATTAAGTTAAATTATAATTATTCTTTAGCCCTTACTATGTAATAACCATACATGTTTAAGCCATATAAATTCATTGAAACAATTCCGTACATCACATTCTATACAATATATAATATGATTTAAGTATAATTATTACTCATACAAATATATTCAATGAAGTTTGATCATTTTTTAATCTTGTATGTTAATTTCTTGTATGTAAATTTATTAAAATTTATATTTTTGCCTTCATTTATGATAGCTAATTTTTTATACTAAGAAATATTCTTCTTGAATGATTACTTTTATATATATATATATAATAGTAGACAAGATATAAAAGTAATCATATTTCATCATTTCAAAAAGTAATCATTGAAATATTCAAGTTCATGGTGGTGATTTTATTTGTTATTCATTATGAAGATGCTGCGCAAGGTCGGCCGGCCTGGCCGAAGAAAAGAGAAATTTTTGAGGGGTTTAACAGCAGTGCCTGTTTAAAGGTGAGATGATAAGAAGTGCTGTAATTTTCAGAGTATCCCATTATATAATGAGGGAAATTATAAAAAACCTTATGGAAACACGTGATACAGGATTACGGATTCTGGGGAAATATCATAATAGACTCGGAGTCTGAAGGGAATATTTTGACAAATTTATGATCGTGGGAAAAAAGGATTAGCAAATTTTATGAGCGCGTGATCAAATAAATAAAAGGATAATTTGGAAGGGGATCAGGAAATAAGAATGAACTCTTTTCTTTTGAATTAGGGAATGGGATAGAACAGAAAATTAAATTATTATTAAGAGGAGTAATTACATTAAAGTAAATCATTACACACACACACACACACACACATATATATATATATAAACTGAAATGAAGAATTTCGAGCTACTTCGAGTTTTGTTTTTGTTTCTGTTCATTTAGTTTTTGATTTTAGTAACCATAATTCTGAAAGAAAAAATTTAAAGATGTATTTTTAAATGATCAAGAGTGAATGAAATGTTTTATTTTCTTAATTCAGTCACGTTTTTTAATTCATTTGTTAAATAAAAACGAATATTGTCTAACTTGCTGTCACAATTTTTTAACATTTTGAATACCTCATTAAAAAATGAGTCAGGAATTCTATTTGCGTCCCATTATGATCACTCTTTAGACAAATAATTACCAAAATAAAGAATGAAAGGAACTCTTTTTTTACAAATTTTCACAAATCTAATAATTGTATAAATGCTAAAGGACATGGTAAAAATTTCAGTGAGGTAAACCATGATATATAAACCCCTAAAGATATATCAGCATTGAGTAAAATATACAAATTTATTATAAAGATAATTTTTGGATATGTGTGTGGAAGACGATTCAAAACAATTAATTAAAAAATTAATAAAAAATTATACAACTGATAAATCTAACAAAAAATTGAATCAATTAAGAATTTTTTAAAAGAATAAGAAATTTTGTGAATTATTTTGATTGTAAACTTAATAATAGTAATATTACTAACAATTTAACTGTAGAGGAATACGCACGAAGAAGTAGATGTTAAGTATATATGAATTTAGTATCGGTCTAAATTCGTATTTACTTAAACATGTTTGCTATCGAAACGAATATCTTAGAGTTTTTAATTAAGATTCTTTTTTTTTTATAACTTTCTTTCTTTTTTTTTTTATATTCTTAATTTATTTTACTAACTTTGCTTTTTTCTATAACATAGCGTTTATTACATTGATTGCATTTGTATCACAAATATAATACATAAAAAAGCTTCGTATTTCTCCTCCCCCCCCCCTCATTTTTAATACTTTTTATATTATAATGTTAAAAATTGTGGAAATGAAATTTTCCAAACTAATTAAAAGCGATTAATTTCTTCAAATTCAAAGCATAATTCAGAATAAAGTAACTTATCTCAATAAATGAAATACCAAAACAATCCTTAAAATTATTTTTTTGTTAACGTATAAGTTAAGAACAAATAGGAACTAGAAATATTCAAATTAAGATCTGGTAGATAAAAACTATTGCAAAATAGTTTACTCCAAAGCTTAAGAGATACATAAGTGTCTTTATCATCACTGCAAAAATAGTATTAAAAAAGTGAGGTCATTTCAAGTGGAAAAGCATCACTTACACATCTGTAAACTATTAAAGCTGTTTAGATCTCGAAGGTTAATATGTTTCTCCCTTGCTTATATTTAAGACTATCACTTTAAGTGATAAGAAAATTAATACGCAGAGTAAATTATTTTATTAGTAATCATTCATGTATCAACAGTTCAATATAAATAGTTCTAAGAACTTCAGACCTTGTATTTTTTCTTATTCAATAAGAAAAGGAATTTCTCAGAATATTTCAAAAGATGAATATTTCTTAGTCAGAATAAAAATTTCAAACGAGATAGTTCTTTTGCTTTTAATTTTTTTTTTTCATAAAAGTTTCCACATAACCTAAGAGTTCATTGCAACACATTCGAATATTTCCCGCTGGTTTGTCTAAAATAAAAGTTTTACTAACACTATTACCGCAATTATTTAAAATAGCTACCATTATTAATAACAGTGATATTATGTAATTTCAAAAAAATTGTTAAATGCAATGAAGCAACTAGGGCAGTCAACGATTAAAATTGTACTTTTTAACAAAAAAGTGAAAGTGACTGTCTCTCTCTCTCTCCCTCTAATTTGTGAATCTATTTATAGTGTTATGTTTCTTTTAAGAAAATAACAAAATTGAACGAACATAGTTAAAATTAGCTCTTGAGATCAGGTCCGGTTCCATCAGTTTTGCCACCCCTGACAAAAACGTAAAATGCTGTCCTCCACGATAAAAAAAAAATTGCTATTAAAAGATCCATTCCACCTTCTTGTGAAGAGAATCAACTCATTTGATTTTTCTCCTTTCTTCTCTTTTATTGCTCTTATGAGTGGTTTGAACGTCACATTTTTGCGACTCCCCCCCCTTTTTTTATTCTTCATTATTAAACATGTACAGAGAAAGAGATGCGGGCAACTGGCTCTCTTAAGAAATACATTTCCAATAATATTAAATGTGATAAATTGATGGTAGATACAAACCTATGAAACTTGAATAGTTCTTTCAAATATAAAAACAGGATATCAAAAAAAAAAAAAGCATGTTTCTTAAAAAAACCATAAAATAAACTAAAAACAAAAAGAGAACAATCATTTTTCAAAAAAATGGCATAATAATCAGAATAGTAAAAGTTTATTTTTAAACTGCAAATTTGCTGATTAAATTTTTTTAATCAATTTGTTCTCTGCTAATTTATATTTGATAGTCAATGTAGCTAAGCCATTTAACCTGTTTTGAAGAATTGCAGAGTGTAAGAAATTTTTTCATTATAATTTTTTTTTAATTTTGCAAGAAACTACTCTCTCCATATGCCCTACTTATTGCAAAGAAAACAAAATTTTCAAAGCAATAGTAAGATTTTGTATATAATCTAGAGTTGTAATTTTTTTTAAAAATTCATTTGGGCTTTTTGTCTAATAAGGCCGAAACTGACATAATTTCATCTGATAGAAGAAGCACGTTTATATTCCCTGATTCTCCATCGTTTAGCATTATTTCCAAATCTGTGTTATTTTCAGTGTTTAATTAACACAATTTAATGGAATCTTTTAAATCATATATGTTGTACAAAAGCCGAAAATAATGACACATTAAATCAAATCTGCATTCCAAGACATTAATTTCTTGATGTATTGTAAAAAAATAAAACTCTTATCTTAAGTTTTAATTTAAGAGCTTCCACCAGATCATCTCGTACTTCATATTCAAAATTAATATTTCTTCCGCAATCTCTGTGACGTGGCTGCATCAGCTCACAGTCGGGATATCAATCTCATCGGACGGTAATCTTGTATATCACAAAGTATTTCATTAAAAGACACATCCGATCCATCCGAAATTCTTAACACTACAACGACCGTCAGTGGACATTTTGATCACTATAAGAAATAGAGAGTAAATGTTTGATTTTTAACGCAACTATCATTATAAAAAGCTAAAATAAGTTATTTTAAACAATATAAAACCCAATCAGCATTTTTAAAAGTAAAATTTTATATTGCCCAGTATTAAACACCTTGTTTAGAAAAAAAAGAGCATTGTATTCTTATTGAGCACTTATTTCTCACTATAGTTTTCAACACATGATTGGCAATGAAGAGTTTGGTGCACCTGTTCCTGTGTCATTTTCCGCAAATGGATTTAACACACTTTGATTTTGTTTTGGCTTCACGAACATCGATGATATTCATTACATGTGGTTTTAGAAAAGTTGAGAAGGCACGCAAGTCGTTTTTTTTTTTTTTTTTTTGACAAACAATATGACAATCTCATTTTGTTAATGAGATTCAAAATAAAGAATGTAACAAGCTCTAAATAAAATCCGAGAATATATAGTTGCAATATCTAGAACAATGTAAAAATTATAAATAGGCTCCTTGAAGTCGATCGTATCGCATATGATTGGCTCATTTGATCGAGTGCATCTCCTTTTCACTTAATGAAGTTGTAAACATTTACCGTTTCTGAGAGAGTTTTTTTTTTTTTTTTTTTTTTTTTTGGGATGTTTTTTAAGAATAATGCTAAAATAAAAAGATTTCCCCCCCCCCTTTGCTTTTACCGGTAAAGAAAGCAGTTTTGTACGTTCTCTGGAACTTCTGATTCAATTCACTTGAAAGTTGTATCTTTACAAATCAGCAGCAGCTCTTGATTTAGATGCATTATACCATTAATAGAAGTTCCTTTTATCAAAAAAGAGTTCGAAAGTTTCTGAGATGTGAAAACATTATCTGTTGTGATATTTCTTCCCTTAAAACGAAATGGATCCATTAGTTTCATAATGATATATTTCCCAAGCTGCACATTTCTGTATCTTTGTGTCTTCGTTCTTTCTTAGATACATGAAGCCAAATCAAGAATTATTTGATCTCAACATCCACAATCAGCCCCAATTTGAATCCAAATTTATTAGGTTTATTTTTCATGAACTGTATAAATTTGCATCATATATTAACCACTACAGCTTTTCATCGATTATTATAGTTTCACCAGCTATAAAACACAACTGAGATTTTTCTATTGTACAATAAGCGACATAACGCAAAATTAAGGCAAATTTGCTCTTTTGTAATCTGAGTCGAAGGGGTCACTTGATCATTAAATCATATGAACCGTAGACTTTTTTTTCTTTTCGAGAAACGCTTGAATGGTATCGCTATCGTTTCATTGAATATTGGAATTTTATCCCACTGTTTTGACTATAAGCTATGCTAGTTGCTCCCCTTGCGAAAACTATTGCATTATAAGCATCCAATTCTTCTTAGCAGATGCCCTATGAATTCCAATTTTAATTTGCTGCAAGAATCTTCAATGTTATCATTTTAATATGCTTCAATATGAATTCGGACAGCAAACGCCGAGATGAAGGGGAGTCTGAACCCTCTATATCAGGGGCGGCCAACCTTTTTGTATACCATGCGCCAATTTTCTAACAGATGAGTTCAGATGCACTATATAACTCGAGCGCTTTTTATAAACTTTTGCGTTCATGGTAGGGATTAGTAGATAGAAGAATATAGAATCTGGGGAGGAAAAGGAATAACTTAATCACGTAGTTAATTAATTTACTTCAATTTGAAAAAGAGTCAATCTGCAACAGTCAGGAATGATCTGTACGAGAGGATGATTGCTTCATTTTAGTGTTATGGTCGCCAAATAGTCTCGTTTGGCGCGGATAACTCTGAACTACAGCTGTTAGCATTGAGACTGAGATCAGCTGTTTTTGTATATTCTCTTTGCTTGTTAGAAAAAGTCCTGGTTGTGGTGTATGTTTAATAACCTTTTTTAATAGAAGTATGTTTATAACATACTTCTATTAAAAAGGTTATACATTCAAAATGTTTATAGACATAATTAACTTTTTAAATTGTTGTATGTAAAACTATCTATTACAGCACGGAAACAATACTTACCATTAATAAAACTATTGATCCTGTTTATATTTAGCTGGTACTTTAAGGCTTGGTGTTAAATGTGTTACTGAGAGCAGGAGAGAATTCTTCAAATTTAAGTTAGTAATTCGCGACCTTGTTTTGCATCGTAATCAATTTCATTGATGAAAATACTTATTCCCGTATGTATGTAGTTCCAAAGCAACATATATAATTTTTGCAAATTTTTTTAGCTCTGGATTATGTTCATATGGTAAAGAATACCACAAATTAATTACACTACGCGACATTGAAAATGCTACACAAAGAAGTTGCGACCAGAAAGTGATAAAACTCGGTAAACAGAGAGAGACAGGAGCGAATAATAATGAATATTTATTTCGAAATTATATGCATAATACAGAGCGAGGACAGTATCGGCTCAGTAGGTTGTAGGACCACTGTGGACGGCGATACATGAAGTAACATGTCTAGTATAGAGTCAATGAGAGTACGGATGGAGTCCTGAGCTCTCCATTCTCTGTCAACCATTTGCTACAGTTCGTCTTCTAAACTCGGCAGAGACATGGTCTGAAAATGGCGTCCAACCACATCCCAAATGTGTTTAAGTGGGGAAAGATCAGAAGAGAATGATGGCCAAGGAAGCTTCTATACATCTTGCAGAGCACGTTGGTTGATGCGAGAAGTGTGTGGTCGTGTATTATCCTGCTGATAAAGGGCATTGGGCACCCTTGAAGGTGGGGGAGTGTCACCGGCCACATCACATCATCCACATATCGTTGAGTCGTTATTGAGCCCCGAATACGAACTAGAGGTGACCTGAAATTGTATGTAATTGCTCCCAAAACCATGATACCACGTTGTCACGTGGTGGGGCGCTCCACAATTGCTAACGGATTGTACATGTATCCACGTCGACGCCATACTCGAACGCGGTGACTATCACTGGAGAAACAGAAGCGTAACTCATCTGAAAACACGACCTTAATTATGTCATTCCGTCCTTCACATCGCTCGATTTCGGCACCATTGTAGACGTTGGCATCTATGCTGTAGGGTCCATGGCAGTCTTTTTCATAGACGTCATGAGTGCAGACCACTTACAACCAACCTATGTGTACGCGTCCATGTGTGTGTCAGCTGAGATTTGCCATAGGGACCAACCTGCCCTTCTCAGTCCTATCACCATACACCTCATAAAATCATCTGTCTGCGGGAACTATCTCCGTTGTCGATAGCCTGGCATTCTTTGTTATTACACGCGTCTTCTGAGACAAGAACAAATTTTCTACGATGATTTCCTTAGCAGGAATAACGACATGAAAATTTAACATTCTGCAGGTTCATTTCCTTATACCTTCTTCAAAGTGCACTGGAGAGCTGCGCATTTCGCATCATCCGCATAACTCGGTGACGCGCGTTTACCCTTAAATTTGAATAATTTTCTGGCCACTCCTTCTTTGTGTTGCATTTTCAGTGTTGCGTAGTGTACATTAGAAGAACGGTAAAAGATCATCAAATTTATTTTTATAGATAAATTTGTTTTTAAATCAATAACTTCCGTTTGTATGTTACTAGGCATCTGAGCATTCCGTTTTGTTCTTTAAATGAAAATGGGGTTTTAAAGGCGAGACTTCTTTTTTAGCAAAAATCATGAAAATGATTTTCAAATATCCCTTGCGATATCTTAATTTTTTAATATATTTGATCAAATTGTTGTTCAACACTACGGTGGCTCACTTAGAACTGACTGAAGTACCACTTGTGATTTTCCCATGAGCCACAGCTTAGCTACCCCTACTCTATTACACCAATAATGTTAAATTGACCATTTTCGATGTACCTTTTCCCAAAATGTATCATTGATACAAGTTTGAAATTTTTTTATACACGTAAACGACATCTTTGTTATTATATCAAAATGAGCTTTTGTCTAATTTTGAATTTTTTTATTTATTTATAAAATATTGTATCAGAACCAGTGAAAATTGACTCTTTTTTTTCATATAAATAAATTTGTAAAAAATACATTTTTTTAATTTTTTACAAAGAGATCATTTTAGTAAACATTAGAAAGAATTATGAACATGTTCTACAAAAATTACACGCCTATGAACAGTAGTTTCTTAAAAAAAAGGTACATCACGTATGAAAAATTTACATTGTGAGAAAAATGAGTTTTTATGTAAAAGTACTTAACTATCAGATAATCTCTTCCCTATTCTCTAAATTATCCCTACTCTTTTAAAAAAAAAATCAACATTATCTCTTTTCCTTTTAAGTCTTTTTTTTCCCTTAACATTGTTTATTTTTTGCAAGCAGGAGGTTTTAACAACCTGTGTTTGTCGAATCTTTTAACTGCCTGTATTGTTTAATCTCCAGGTTCAATGCTCATTTTTTTCAATATTTGTAATTTTGAAACATTGTTTATGTTAAAGTAAGATATAACATCATATGTACCTATAGAAAGGACTTTTATTGGTGCAAATGCTTTCTTTGGTAAGCGAGATTAAATTACATTATTCACACTCTCATTCGAATTTTGAGCACAGATATGCAAACTTTTTTTAAATTGATCTGGATTTGATGTCTAAAAATAGGTCTTCTTAGCCTTCACAACAGCAACAGGTAAACTATTTTTATGATGGTTAGTTTTCCCAAACGATTCCAATTTTAAATATACACCATGCATCTGCATCTTATAAGAAATCTGTGCTGAAGTTTTTCATCAGTTGACAATTTCGGTAAATATATCGCCCTTTTGGCTTGTCGTATATCTTTTACACTAGACAAATTTCTCCATATGGTTAGACTTAAATATTCTTGCAAACGGTCATTTCTGCCTCTGTCAACCTTGTTTTTTTTTTCAGGCAAAGATTTTCAATTTTAAAGCTTTTGACCTCTGTTCTTGCTTTCAAGCGTCGAAGACTTCTTTCCTATCTCTTCATTACATGACCAATGCACATTCTAATTTAAAGTTAAAGTTAAATGTTTCAATTATATTAGTTATGTAACACACTAATTTCAAAACGAGACTGTAGATGGCGCCACATGATGGGAAAAATCCTTTAAGTTGGGTGTGGCTTTGTCGTCTAGTAATTTTTGCCAGAGAGAGCTGGGATTTCGTGGAGTAAGGTCTCCTTTTGCTGTCCAACCCTAGACAATGTTTAAGTTCACTTGTGATAAACTTAATTCCTTCTAAATGTTACTGTTAATTGTTTTAATTCCTTCCTTGTAACTGTGATGTTTTATGTCATTAAAAATGTAGTATTTTACCCCGAGATGTTGCTGAATTCTTTTGCGTTAAAGCACTTATGGCATAAGAACGTCGGTTACAGTTAGATGTTTCAATCAATTCGTCGCATATTTAATTATCAACCAAAAATGAAGAGCGTTGTTTACCTATTTCTCCCTTTGAATGGACTTGGCCCCGTTTCTGTGATAATTTAAAAACAAGTTTGTAAGGCTTGTAACCAGTGGTTATATTTATTATCATTTATTAATGTAACAATTTCAAGAAAGCGCCACCAGAGAGAGTACTTGAACGGCTTCCCTGCGGTGAAAGAACGGAAACGAGATGAGTAATTAATTCGGCTGCCGGAGATTCTGATGTGCACCATCGCGCGGGAACCCCTCCCAATACTATGTTTTTGCATATGTAACTAATAGAACACATGAAGTTGTAAATAACTTTAGTTACTAGAAGAGCTCTTAAGTGCAGGAAAAAAATTCTATTAGACCACAGATAGATTATTTCTGCTTATTCAATGATTTCCGATTCATCATTAGTGGGCTAGTTATAAGCTTCTAATTATAGTCGAGATTAAGATAAGGTATTTCTGGAAAGACCAAAATTTATTCTATCATTTAAAAATGAAAAAAAAAAAAAAAAAAAATTCAAACCATCATTTTCTGAAAAATTTGAGGTTCCGACACCCCTAAACCATCATTTCCTTCAATTTTTTAACTCACAAAGTTGATCCTGTTCCCCTCCCCCTTCAATACATTTCCTGGGGCCCATCTCCAAAACATAACAGCGTTTTTATCAGGAATTCAATCACAAATGCTCAAATCTCTTTGGTGAGCGGTTTGACTGCTCTTGGTCGTTCAAAATAGAACATTAACTTATACACTCTTTATCAAAGTTGAAAAACTTATTTATGATGTATTTAAAAACCTCAAAAATATATTAAAAGTATGAAATTTCAGTGACCTCACATAAATGTTTTAAAAATAAGCACTACTCCAAACAGTTCAGAAATCAAATGACCGCTCCGGTCGTTCAAGTGTTAAATTGCATGAATTCAAGAACCAAGTTATTAAAGATGAAATATTATGATCTACCATCTGTTGTGAAAGTATTAATTGGATTCTTACAATTTAATATTTTGCACCAAGTAATAATGGGGCAAAGGAACTTAAATTATCTATGATATTTAAATAAGCCAAAGTATCATCCCTAATAGAGTTGTTAATTTCAGTATTAATATAAACACTAAGTATAGCATCATAAATACCTTACAATATATACCTGAAGGGATTTATAGATTTTTCTGTTCGTCTTTCCCAGCGAGTTTCACTTAATTTTTTAAAGGTTATATATTTTGTAATGAGATTTCGAAAAGTTGATGAAGAAAAAATTAAATAAACAAAATTTCGACCACATTTGAAAAATTGCAAGTTTCTAAAAATACCTTTACTATGTCATTAATGAATAAATTCAAAGAATGACTACTACTTGGTACACAGATTGCTCATGGATTTAACATCATAATTCTACATTGTACCCCTGATTTTTGCCTCTCATATTGTAGGCTTTCTTGGGCCTTTCCTTCAAATACAACTAATTTAGCCCCAATTTCGTAAGTTTTTCCAACTATAAATTTGAAAGTTCTTTTCTGATCAATTAGTCAACAGTAAAAAAAAAAAAAAAAAAAAAACCTTTCTTAATGCCCTAGAATGATAAGACACTAAATGCAATTTACCAGAACTATCAGGCTGTTTCAAAATAGCTCTAATGGCTACTTGAGAGGCATCACAAAATACATGAAGAAGTAATTTAGGTCCAAACAATTGCATCACAGGTTTAGTTATTAATTTTGTTTTTAACAATTAAATTTTTTTTGTCCATATTCATTGTTGATCTTTTTAAAGAAGGTTGCTTAAAGGTTCTCTAATTTTAGCACAAGAATCAATAAATTTATTATAAACATTTACAGAACCAAGAAAACCTTGGAGTCGTTTTGCATTCTTCAGTTTTTGTAATTTTCTGATGGTTTCAATGTCATGATGAACTGAAGAGATGCATTATTCTCTAACCTCATAACCCAACAAATTAATGTTATCTTTTGCAGAAACTCATTTAGAAAATTTTAATTTAATGTTCTATGATTGACACATGAGAAATATTTGTTTTAGGTGATCATAGTGTTTTCCTAAGGAATTAGAAAAAAAAACCACTTTGTCATCAAAATAGTGACATGCGAATTTTGTAAACTTATGTTTGTTCATGAGGAAGCAAATAGGGCTATTAAATTTTACTGATGCAATTTTGAAGAAAAAAAGTACTACTTAGAATTCAAATAAATTTTCAGCGATAACAAAAGCAAGCGTTTCAATTTATCTTTCTCTCTAAGGGATACATACCAGTTTCCAGATGCAAGTTTTAGAGTTGAGAAAATTTGAGCATGGGTTAATTTATCCAATAAAGTATCAATTCTTGGTAAGGGTTCAGCATGTCTTACACTGGGCATTCACCTTGCAATAATAAATGCATAACCTTCCTTTTCAATGTTCATCTCTTTTATAGGCTAAAGTTACAGATGCTGAATAATTACTATTAGATTCTTTACTATTAGATCTTGCATTCAATAAATGTTTTAATTGCTTATGGATTTCCTCTTCATCAGTAGCTGATTATCGGTAAACTCTTTAAAAGACAGGAAAGTCAGTGATCATCATTGTTCTAGATGGTTCTATTCTAATTCTCGGCCAACGTTATATTTACTTTTTGCAAGAATATGTGAATATACAGATACAAGAGACAATACAGATCTAGATAGTTATTTTACAATCAAAGGTGGAAAAACGTCCCCAGAGTTATTGACAATGCTATCCTTAGTATCCTCTGTATTTTTTGCCTCTTCTATAGTACATATAAAGGCAATTGATTTTCCTTTTCAATATGCAAATTTATAATAATTTTTTTTTTCATTTTGTACTATTTGATTTCGTTACAGTCCATGATTATTTTATAAAGGCGGCAATCTAGCAGTACTAAGATGAAGGTAAATGATTTTTAATTTTTATTTTTCGATTTATTTCTCCAATTTTTAATTAAGCGTCTTACATTTGTCTCGGCTGGAATTTGCCATGGGTTTAATTTACGTTGATAGGTCTACTATTTTTCCGAGGTAAATTAAGTTTATTGACAAAATCTGCAGAAATAAGTGAGGGAGTGGATCATGTATCGATAACAACATAGTCACATGAAAAAGATTAATATCCCAAGTTAGTAGACTTGGTGAAATATGAATATGTGAATAAGTTGATAGTTATCCAGATACTAGTAATTGTCATTACACTGATCCGTGGGCCTCAGTAGAGGTATTTTGACTTTCCTTGGGACTTTGTTGAAAACTAACAGGATTTCCTGTACACAAGGAAACAGAGTTGTTCATTGGTTACTTAAAAGTTTGGTTACCTAAAAGGACACATTTGTGAGCAGTGATATGCATTTAAAGTGCCTTGTCTTATACAAATTCTGCAAGAAAAAGGCAGTCAATTCCTGCCGAAAATGAGAATTTTGATTTGGGTAGAAATCTTATATTTCCAAAATTTGGACGTGGATGAATGAAATTGTTTTTACCCGACCTCGAATAATTTTAGAAATTTGGCTTGAAATGATTCTGGGATCGAGTTATGAATGCGGGTTGTTGTCTGTTTGTGACCGTTGGGCTATTCACGGTTTTCCTTTCACTAACCTGGGGGCTTTAATTAAGATTGATAGCACGAATTAAGCAACATCTCCCCAACCAAAATGAAACGTGGTTAAATTAGAGGTTTAGAATTAGTTAAATTAGAGGCAGGTAGAAATAAAGTGAAGTGCTGTAAATAGGAACGTATATAAACAAAGCGAGATTCACTCGATAGAGGTTGAGTGTGACGAGTTCCTCTAAAGGACTGTCATACGCGATCGGACGTGTTTCACTCCAGAAACCTATCCGCAGTCAATGCTTTGATATTAGTATTGATCCTCTTGTAAAGCCAAATTAAAGTAGGATGTGTCGGTGTGGAAATTAGCTTACATAGTTGTCTGGGATAAGAGGAGTGTTCAGCTCACTGACTTCTTATCCAGGGATACGATGAAAGCTGAACGTTACTGTGAAACACTGAAGAAATCTGTGAGCTGTATTGATTCAGGAAAATCCAGAGTTGGTGCTATATTAATTCAGGACAATTCTCACCCATATACGGAGCAGCGAACAAAACATATGTTGCTAGAATTACACTGAGTGATGTTTAACTAACTGGTCCAGGCCTGTTTAACCCAAATGATATTGCGGACCACTTTTTAAATGCATTTTATTCCATAGGGAAGCTACATTTTATTGAATTGAATGTATTCGTACGAAATATAATATAAAAAACTGCACAGCAGTTACAACACAATACTGGTGCTAAATTCTTAGCGATCAAAAGACACCGAGTAGTCAGTTTGTTTTGAATTATATGCTTCTGAGTCAAAAATATTTGACTCACTTCAAACACTTTGGCTGCTACTACACTGGTGTAAGAAATTAAGAGAATTTTCATATTTTATCTACGATCTCCAGAACTACTGGACAGATTTTAATAAAATTTGGTGTGAACATAGGTTGATATAATACAAACAAAATAAACATTCAACGGTTATAATAGACACCCATGTGTGTGCGTAACACTCATGGCAGTCTAAAAGTCTGAAACAGCGGTTGCAGAATACACAAAAGAAATAGATTAATAAGGGGTGTGGTCCCCTCTTACAGCTATACACACCTTGTAGCGTGATGTCATATTTAAATGTCTGTTCATCAGTGCCTGTGGCGTTGATGTACTGCCTTATTTCCTGTGGCCACTCATTCACCAACGCTGTTTTCAGTTCCTGGATGGTTCTTGGAGGGGAGTTGCGAGTTGCAATTGCCCTCCCCAGAGCGTCCCAGACATGCTCTATAGGATTAAGGTCTGGAGACCTGGCTGGCCAATCCATCCGGCGAATATCTTCACTCTCGAGAAATTTGTCGACCAGAAGAGCTCTATGTGGCCTTGCATTATCGTCCATTAAGATGAACTCGGGGCCCACTGCACCCCGGAAAAGGCGAACATAGGGCTCAATGACCTCATCCTTATACCTCACACCAGTCACAGAGCTTCAGTCAAAGACGTGGAGAGGTATGCGGCCATCCAATATGATGCCTGCCCAGACCATTACACCGCCATAATTGACGATTTCGCGGACATTGGAGGGTAGGTAGCGGGTCCCTGGCTCTCTCCATATCGTATTTTCATATGGAGAGAGCTGGTTCATAAATAGCATTATTGTCTGAGCATTTTATTAAATTAATATTTATGAAAGGGGCATAAACCTTATGACCAAATGCAAATTTTAAAATTACTTTTCTAAGTGGTTGTTACTGTGTTCGGGTACAATTAATTCCTGGAATCTGAATCAATCAATTACGGCTTTTAAAATTTTACCTACACGTTATACTTGAATATTAAGTAATGCATCAACAGGCAAATTATTTATGTATTAATCTTCTTCTCTGGTAATAAAAAAATTGTGGAAATACTGGCAATCAATTTGGAATTTTCTTTTATTTCCTTTTTTTTTTCGAGTTTTCAAATCATTGATCTCATGTCAAAGAATTACGTCGTCTCCGACAATGCAAACATCATATTGTGTGTGGGACAGCAGTTCTGGTTTAAGTGTTTTGATATGAGACATATAAAAAAATAACGTCCGCTCTTCACTAAAGTTTCTTTTTTCTTTGAGGCTTCAAGAGATAGACGCCTAATAGATGACTCAGATCGCAGAAAATAACATTTATCTTCCAGCTGCATTGTATTTACATTTGTTGTTCCTTTAAATCGAAAATTTGATGGTCGTTCGATTTTTTATGATTTCGAGTCCGGATAAAACATGTTGAATTAGCATGTTTTTTCGCGGCATTCTATTTCTGCTTTGAGAAAGTTCATTAATTCGTCTGTTTCAGTTATAATAATTAGCTCTTTTCCTTGAAGATTGTAAAGCGATATCGTTAAGGATAAAAATCATCAATAACGGATATAACATGTTACTATATGAATCCGGGTTTAATTTTTAGAGAATTTAATGATCTCATTTGCTCGTTACAAGAGTGCCAAATATTTTTTCTTAAACTATACAAATCATTAGAATTCCTTAATGGTTTTAAATTTAGAAGTTGATTCATGTGCTTATTTTCAAACATTTCTTTTCTACCAAAATGTTCTCTTAATAATTTAATAGCTTCATCATAATTTTCAGCCGATATAGAAAATCCTTTTATAGTTTGTAATGCAGAACCAGCAAAATCATTTAATTTGCCTATCAAAACACAAACCTTCATTTTTATTGACAGTAGTTTCAAATGAATTTTAAAAAATGTATGGAATTCTTGGGAGAGAGAGATAATTACTACAAAATTTATGCGATTCTGGATAATTTCACTAACTATTTAGACAACTATTTAATCTCATGCTTGGAGTATTTTGTATGTCAGACGATTTGTTTGAAGCGTTGAATTCAATTTTTGTTTTTCTTTTATAAATTTAAATCAACTGAATTTCCATCTTGTAATCTTTTCTCAATATTCTAAAGAATGTTCAGTTTTGAATTCTATATCAGTTACGATAAAAAAAAATTTTTTTCTTTTTGTCTAAAACGATAAGTTCATTCGATAGTTCTGACAACTGATGATGAATTCTTCTACATCAATGGTTTCCACCTTTTTTCTTTGCGAGCCCCTTCTAAAAACCAAAAAAAAAAAAAAAAAAAAAAAAAAAAGTGGCAAAACCTTTATGCAGCCATTAGTAACAGGTAAGAAAACAATAAAATTTGGTAAGACATTAATTTTCCATGTTGCAGAATAGTTCGTAACAAGAAACGAAAAGATAATTGTAAAACATCTTAGAATAAACATTGATAAAAGCTAAAATGATAGCTGCAAGAAAATGAATACAAAATCAATTCAACAAACTAACTGCTTTTTAGTTAAACATATGCTAAATTTGAAAAAAGAAGAAAGAAAAAATAATTTCAATTGTCTGACATTTTCAGTCTCGGATCAGTTTCAATATTTATTTTTCTGTATTTATCTTTCAGTATATGTTGAAAATCCTGTCTCACATAGATATGTTGTACAAAAGAGTAATGACTTTAATTGCAATTTGTGTGCGAGTGTGATGTTGGGCTATTCACATTTTACTTTTCATTAACCTAGGTGACTTTTTAGTAATTTGAATTGTATAAAATTACAATTCCTTCCCGACAAAAAGGGAAAGTGATTACGTAAATTAGATAGAAATATGAACTGTAGTGAATTGAATTAGAGGTAGTGTTATATAAGTGAAACAGAATTGAAAGAGAAGGGAGATAAATGTTAACGTCAAGCTAATAGATATTTGTAAATTGAATCGAAACATCGTAATCTATCTTTCAGATTTCATTGACTCTTAGATAAAGTACTCAAATATGAATCGGCTGTTATCGAGAACAAATGATTTCATAAGCTGACTTTATTATTTGATCATAATCTAGGATTGACTGAATTAGGAGGAACTCGAGAGAAAGACAGCTAACTTATATATTCTTTGAAAGTTAATAAATTGTTTTGCCCTGCTCTTACATATCTTCAATTGGAATTTGGTAATTATCAACTATTTAATTAGACTGAAAGATGGCGGTAGAATTAAATAAAGAAGGAGTCATATGTGTGTGTGTGTCACATATACTCATTTGTAAAGTGACCCAGAAGTCAATTAATGAGTGATCTTTAAAAAAAAACTTTTAGAGAAATATCACAGGATAACTCTATGAGTTTTTCTTTTTCCTGTAAAGGTCTCTAAACTTACATCTCATTGAAAAGTATTATATATTCAATGATTTAATAGAGATATATTGAGTCGATTAGGAAAATAGTAATCGAAAGTTAATTGAAGATGGTTCATATGTTCACATATTCCTTTTAATGTTTTCATCACGTTTAATTGAATTTTCTGACGAAAAGCTACTGCAGGAACTCAAAAACTTTCGTATTCATTCTTCTGCAGACATTGGATCCAAAAGTACTTTTTTTTAGCATGATTTCAATTTATCATACGCAGAAAATAGTGACACCTGCGCTTTATACAGATTTAATTCAATTAATTTACAAAAGATGTCTGATAAGTATGCAATCTTTTGCAGAAAAAAAAAATATCGGTTATAAGATGAGATAAATGAAATGGATGAAAAACAAAAAATACTTGAACTTCAGACTTTAATTTAAACAATCAATTAACGGGAAAGCCATTTAACTTCTGAATAAAGAAACGTTAAAGCGTTCCAAATCCGCGCAAAGAAAAGATGTCAGATTGCAGCACGTAATTTTATAAAATAACAATTTTTATAAACCATCACTCAAAGTAGTAGATAACTCTGCAGGAATACGCTTACATGCCAATGTTTGTATATTAATACAGCAATGAATCCATTAAATTTCCTCTTTAATCTTCTCTACCCGTGCCACAAGACCAGAATATTTTCCTGTCAGTGATTTTGCACCATCTGTTTACCCACCCACACAATAAGACCAATTTATTCCTTTTTTTCTTTAAAAAAAAAAAATTGGCCATAACGTAAATCACTTCTCTAGTTGCATAAGTTTTCAAAAGTTTTGCAATATTTCTTCTTGGATTGATTTTTTTTTAGTTCATATTAACGTCGCACTGGAAGCAACACAAGGGCTATTGGCGACGGACCTCGTAATTTTGAACTTAGGTCAAGGGACACGGACAACACCTGAGCTGGCACCCCCTTCTCCTAACTTCCACGCAACTCCAACGGGAGGAATTTGGGCCCCGACAGATTTAACATGCATCAGCTCCGGCTACACGGCGGGTCTTTAGCGGCAGGGCTCGAACCCACGACTGAACGAAAACCGCCGGCCATGAATCCGAAACCATGACCACTAGGCTACAGCGGCCTCTTCTTGAACGGAATTCTTAAAAATATGTCTAACGTTGACAAGCAATACTGCAGCATTGGCTACATCGATCGTTAAGTTGGATCGCAAAATAATTCAATTTTATTCCCTTCAAATGTTCACTCTCTAAATCATTAATTCTATGCGACACTGTATTGTCTGATGAAAAAACCAGATCCAATTTCTTTGCTGTCTTTTCTCCAAGCTTTGCGATATATTTTGCACATAATCCAATTAAAATTTTTGTCATTGTATGTGCCTGTTCATATCTTGCAATTCTATAATTGACTCAGAATGATGCTTTAATGGTCATTTTACTATCTTCGTTTGAAGATGACAGGAAGAAAGAGACACTGCACTTTCTACTGTCTGCTAATTTTGTTTTAAAATATCCGATAGGTGTGTCGAATGTAATGTTTCAAGGTATCTATGAAAAAGTAGTGGTTTTAAAAGGCTGTTGGCAAGGGCTTGTAGCAAATTACACAAAGCGGCTTCGGTTCTGACGTTCTTCTCCAGTAAAATAAAAACCCTTTTGTGAATAGTCACTGATACATTTTTTCGCCTTTTCTTTTTCTTCTCATCATATTCATTTTTTTTTTGTCAGGTGAGATGGTAGCTTACTACAACTTTCAAAACCACATCCCTCCCCGCTCCCGTTGTGTTGTGTCAGACTCGACTAAATGAGCCGTTTTTAACCATCTATCCATAATAAAATGTCGGGGGAAAAATTAATAAAAGTTATTTACAAGAAAAAAGCTTCACTAAACAAAGCTACCTAATTGTGAACTAAATCACACAAGGTTTACAAGCATCTGTTAAGGTGCTTATCCAGGTGAGAAAAATATCTATCTCAGGAAAATGATTTTTCTTTCTGCTTTGGTATCCAGTCAGCAACAAGTGTCACTGTAAGATTGTGAAAAATACTTGGCAACTGTAGGAAACTATCTCGTCTCCTTTTTCAGCGGTTTACGCCACCTCGGTGCGATAATGTGTTTCTCAATATTTGTCTTATTCAAGAAAACTTCGATCTATTTTTTTTTTTTTTAAATTTTAGCAGTTTAGTAAATATATGTTGTAAGTTTGTTATTTTTTACATAACAATTTGAAATACCGTCAATACAATATTATTTTCGCTAACATCTCATATACACCTCACTCACGAGTCCCAGGAGGTTCAAACCACAGATTGGAAATCAATGGTCTGCATCATGGATGTTATCACAATTTATTGCACTTTTAATGAAATTCGTTATTTTAGTCACTACTGCTCTTAAGACCTCATATTTTAAAAACTTGTTTTGTAAATAAATCACAAAAAAAATCGGTCCCACCAGTTCCAGTTCCTTGTGGTTATGCCTCTTCTCTGACGCAAATATAATAATGTTTCCAGCGTGGGTTTAAAATGATTTAATACCAATATTTGGTTTGACTACTTTTAACATATGACATTTAATAATATTTACAGGTACAGCTATTTTACAAGAACAAGTTTTACAAATTAGCGCGATTTCCAAACAAGTCCTCTCTGCTTCTAATTTGTTTACATTAAAATAATGCTGTGTTTTAGAGGGATATGGATGGATGAACTTAACATTAGCAGAAAGAGGTGTTACTTGAAGTCATCCCACTGTAGGTGTTGGGAGAACTTGGCAGTAGGAGTCTCATAACCCAAGGTAAGTATTATAATTCTGTTTGTAATTATGTTGCAATGTAGCTGAAAGATTGTTGTATCTATTCCACAATAAAATTTTCCTGGTACAACCATATTTTCTTTCTGTTAAAGCTATGCAGGGAACTTACTTCCTGGATGCCCTCGTAGACAAATAAGAGAGTGAGCAACCGATTGATTATAGTACCTGAAGCAATGACAAATGAGGTAATAAAAGTCACTATAGCAAAGAGTATTCTCCTGCATCAAAAACTGAAGGGATGATACAAGAATTTTTCATTCATCAATCAAAAGAACATGAAAATAATTTAATTTTTAATAGCATTAAGTATAAGTATTAGCAAATAAAAACTGGAAACACAAGAAAAGGTTTCTCCACTCAATACCAAAGAAAGATGATCTATTTGATATATACCACATAAATCTTATTAAACCATTACCCTAGAAGAAAAAGAATTATTAGCATGCTTTCATTGTCGTCCATTTTTTTTTTACTAAGTTCACATAGTTGTATCCAGTCAATTCTACGACAGTACAGACTGTGAAGGAAATTTAAAAATTCAACAAAACTTTTGAAAATCTGAAGATAATAATATCGGAAAAGCGAATGAGATGAAGAATTTTATGGTGCAAGGGCCAAATTTGGCCATGCTGCGTCAAAAAAATGAATATCTGTGATTTAGACGTTAGAAAAGGGAGGAAAGATTGAACTACAAGGTGTATTGAAAACAAAGCAGAATCACTTGAATATCCAGGGCCACATCAGGAAAGGGGGGTGCCGTCTGAGGTGTCGTCTTTGTCACTTGACCATGGTTCAAAATTACAAGGTCCATCGCCAATAGCCCTCATGTTGCTTCTAGTGCAACATTAATAAAAACTAAACTAAACTAAACTAAACCAGAGCCACATCACCCTATTTAGCAAAGTCAGTAAAACTCATGGGAAAGGAAAAGATCACAAGGGACCACAGAATCATGATTCTAGAACTCACCTAAAAAGTGATTGAAGATTGTGGTTTATGGCGCAAGAGACAAATCCTGCTCTAAATAATGCGTATTTGTAATCTAAACGCAATAAAGATTGAAGAAAATGGGGGAAAAGGTTGACAAGGTCAGTCGAAAATTAAAAGGATTGCTAAGGCATCCCGGGGACACGTCACTCGTGTTTATCTAAAACAGCAAGCCCCATGAGACAGGGAAAAATTGCAAGGATACCTTGAGATCATGATGCCCATTCGTGCTTAAAGAAATTATGCCCCTGCCTGAAAAAAAAAAAAAAAACTCTGAGAAGTAATTTTGGATTAAAAAAAAAGGTGCAGCATTTCAATCCAAAAGAATTTGAAGATTTTTGAAAAGAATTCATGAGACATATACAAATTACTTCCAAGATTCCAGGAAGAAATGGCAAGTAAGAAGGATTAATTGAACTATTATTCTTATTTTAAACAAAATATCAATAGATGATGCTACTAAGTGGTTCATGTATATCAATGATTTGCAATGAATCCTGAACAGTGTACTTTTCATGAACACTAATTGTACATCAATTTGAACTTCTTATTGATGTGAAAGTAGAATACAGAAGATTTGATTGCAAAAAAGTTGCTTACAAAACAGGCAAAGAACTGGTTCACAAAACACAACACTATTTATAAAGAAGTAAAAATCAATATTTTGTGGGTGCAAGAAGAAAATTAAAGAACACCTATAATAAAAAGAGGAAAAAGCCTCGTTGAACCAAAATAGGCAAACATGTTGCTTTTAAAAGAAGGCACAATACTTTTTTTGACTACTGTTCTGAACAAAAAGAAGAAAAAAAAGTATAGATATTTATTTTTTGGTAAAACTGGACAAAAATCTTCTTTTAACACCTCACTGAAAAGAAACTTATCAATCTAAAAGTTATTTCAGATTCTAAAAATTATTTTAGGCACAATCTGGTTATTTTCCAACTAATTTGTTATAACATTTAAATACAGAAAAAGTAATAGTTTTTTCCAATCTTAAGAAACAGAAATTTACTTATGATATAAATGTTTGATTTAATGCTGTTAAGTCAATCTTTTAAACCATCCATGAAAATTTTAGCTCCGTTATATCACCACCAAATACTTTAATAAGGATAGTTGAACTTATAACTTTTTTAAATGTCAACAAGGAAAGAAAAAAATAAATTTAGTAATTGCTCATTGGTCGATCATTTAATTTTAAGAAAACTATTAATTTGATATAGCTTTAATAAATTTTTATACTCAACACATTTATTTACATCTAAAACTTGTTCTCCAGCAAAACTATCCAACTGTATTAATCATTTTATTCTATTAATGATACATTCATTTACATTTCCTCCTTTTAATGAAAATTTGAGTAATTTATTTTTTTTCATTAACATTTCAACACATGGAGGGAAAAAAACCTACCCTAAATTAACTATTTTTCTGTAACTAAAATGTATATCTAAATTTATTTGTATTTGGACTTATTCATTGACAAAATATCACAATATTAATTTCAGCATAATCACAATATTAATTTCAGCAATTTTAAATGCAGTTTTCCTGTATTCTGTGGAAAATATAAAATATTTATTTCATTTTGCAATCCATACAATACATTTATTTTACCTGAAGAATTAAAAAAAAAAAAAAATTTCAAGCAATAAATTAACATTTTCAAAAACCAATTTATTACATATTTTACGAGATGGATAGGTAATTTTATACATGAAATAACAAAACAGGTTTTTCTTTTCCTTTATTTATACAAAAGATTGACTAAATACATGAACATGTTAAGAAAACAAAGAAAATCGCTGAGCTCTTAACTTTTCTTTACTCACAAGATTAGCATCCACTTCTTTCAAAGAAGGAAGATGTTTTAAGTCACCCAAAGCGGCTACAGATGCCTTACTTTTCAACATCCGACTAGCAATGTTATGAATGTCATCTGAAGTTATTTTAGCTGTAAAGACAAAATAAAAATAATATTAATTACATATATTAAATAAAACTCCATAGTTCAGCCTATTAAAGAACCACTAGCGCTCATTCAAAATATTTAAATTTAATTAAAGATCTAAATATCTACAGGTTAAGAATATAGAATTTCACAATATGTTTAGCTGAATATTCAAATATACCTAATTCTTTGTTTACATGAGCTTCTTTCTCATGATTTTGATATAACACGAATTAGAAAAAAATTTAAGTCTTTTTTTTTTCACATGACTTATTTTGATTTAACACAATCAATCTAAATTCTATAAGAAGAAAATATTTTGCTTTAATTTTATTTTTATCACTGCGACATTATAGACAAGGAATCTACTCCTAAAGCTATTTCTATTTGTGAGAATTCCCTGAATTTTATAAACTCAAAATGGAATTTTGTCTGCATTTTGAGTAAAGTGTTCAATGCCAAAACACATGCAATATTTGATTTGATTCGACTAAAATGCTTCAGACATATAAACAAGTCTAAAACAAAACTATTTAAAAAAATGCTTTCCCCTCAACATAAAAAATTATGAGAACCACAAAGCCAACAATTATCTTATCCATGTTTGGGTCACATGCCCAACAAGGAGTGTGACAACATACATATTTATTAATTTTGTATGGATGTCAATAAATGGAAAGTAATAGTTTTAAAACCTTTGTTTTATTAACTATAACTGCAATATTTTTGGTAGTCCTTACATAATGTCATATAAATCACTTATAACAAAGCAAAAAGAAAAGCAATCTTTCGGATATTAAAATTCAAATTTTTGATCGTTTTGCAACTGGACAAGATGCAACGTCTGAAGAAAAGCATTTTGGTCCACATGAAGCTACCATAAGAACTACCAAGAAAAATGAAGCTGTTATTAGAAAGATGTTATGTTCTGAAACAAAGTTAAGTGCTAAATCATCTTGGTTCACAATAGAAACGTTTAATACCCTAAAAAGGACTTTGTTTACATATCAATATTCTTTTTAAATAAAATGAGATATAATACATTTTTATCATTAAATCACCATACACAAAATTTTACAGTTTCTCTAGCTTTTTCTCAGATAGGATATAATAAATCACCAAAATGAGCTAACCTATTTCTTGAATGAAATACTCTGGCTCTTTTCTTTTACCAGTAGCAAGAACTTGTCTTCCTATGTCTTCAAAAATGACAGGTCTTGATTCAAGATTCATTAATAAAATAGACTGAAGTTGAGACTTGGCCCTTTCTAATTCCATCTAAAAGAAATAAATATGAAAAGAATTTTTTTTTTTTAAATCGACAAAAATAGATACCATTGAGAAAATAAAGTCCAACTTTGTCAAGTACAATTAGAAAGTTGTGGTTTAAATAAATAATTTTTAATAATATATTTATATTTATAATAACAAATTTTTCAAAAGTAATCAGAAGTCAAAAAATTTACATGATCTTTAAGATTGTAAAGAAGGATAGAAGCTAATAATTGCTTAAAGAATTCAGACAAACCTGCACATTAAATAAGTTTTGAGATTTTCTTACTTGATTAGAAAATTCTTATTTTGTGTATGAAATATTTTTAAAAAAAATCCTTCAAAGAAACTGAAACAAATTGTTTAATTGTACTAACAAATGGTTTGTTTCCTCCCTACTGTTTGAAACATTGCAAAAAAATTTGTAGAGTAGAATTAGTCATTACATTGACGAGGAAAAAAAAAAAAAAAAAAAAGCCCCTCCACAACACAGACTAAAAAAATTAATTATGGTTTCAGAAGAATAAAAACTATTTTACATGAGCATTAAAAAAAATAACAGAATATCTATTATATTAATATAGAGATAATTGTCATTAAAAGTAGCAGTGTTCATTCTAGAAAGACTTTGGAGAAAGTATGCTTTTTTTTTGTCACAAATGTGTCCCTTTATGTTTATTTGTTAAACAATAATAACAATGATTTAATCATTTTTTTTGTGGTTCATAAACAAAAATCCCCCTCCCCCAATACTGTATCATTTCCCCCCTCCCCCCACACTCCTTGAACTTTTTTAGGACAGTTTCTATGTTTCAAGAACATAAATACCTCATGATCACATAATGCAATGCTGTTTGCAACGCACTAGTATATGTTTTTTTTTTTTTTTATATTTTTTAACTACCTCATCAATGGTATATATCATTTTGAAAAAGATGAGTTTTAAAGCTCAATAGTTTTGCTAAAGTTTTTCTTCATTAAAATTAATTACCAAAAAAAATTGAATATGCATTATTTTAAAATGTACTGTTTCAGGCATTAAGAATACAATAATTGGAAGCATTTTTTTAAAAAAAAGTCAATAAATTCAATGTGTCATTAACAAGCTTCACTTAGAAATGAACTTACATGTGTTATTTGACCAGTCATGTTTTTGAATTCATTCACTATGACATCAACTAATTCTTTTAGCTAGATAAAGAGATAATAAATATTATTTCAAATAAATTCTGCTAAAAATTTTTTAAAAAAAATTATAATACTTGAACAAATATAACAATTTTATAGATAAATTAAATTTAAAAATTTAAACTTTTACTCTATCACTATGCTCAAATGATACAATGCAACCAAAATTAAAATAATTAAATATTTCCATTTTTAGACAGAAAAAAAAAATAAGTTAGCATTTTTTTAAAAATAAAATACCACTTAATTCAATCCTAATATATAAAATAGGAATAATTTTTGAATTTAGAAATTCAAAGAATAAAATTTAATTTTACATTAATATAAATATTAGAAAGAACCAGCAAGCGTACAATTTACACAACAGCAAATAAATAAATAAGCATTTCAAAAACAAATTATGAATAAAAAAGTGTTCCAATATTCCCTCAAAATGCTCATTATTATAATTAGAAACATAATTAACGTTAAAATTATTTAACACATAGTATTTATAAACAAAATATTGAAACTTAATTTTAAACATTAATTCAAAACTTTTAAACATGAGAAGAGAGAATAAAAGAATTTTACCTTAGCTGGGGGAGCACTAGCAAGAATGCAAAACAGACCGCTATCAGAATAAGCATGATTGAAAGCAGTTGCACTATACATCCAATGATGCCTGGAATGATAACAAAAATGCTATAAATTCATCAAAAAAAAAAAAAAAAAAAAAACCTTTATTAGACAAGCACACAGCTCAGAGTTTAACAGCACAGAGTTTTGAACTAAAGCTTTAAATGTGTGTGAATTCAATCAATAACTTAAGCCTTTACAAACTTCAATACTATTTTAATACTATATTATTACCCATCCCCAAATGTTTAGTACAATAGTTTAAAAATTGATTAGATAATAATTGATACAAACAAACAACAATTTTTCAAAACACTATGAAGGAAGAGCTCAAACATTCAGTTAATACATTTTTTCAATCTTGACAAATCAATAGAAGACAATAACAAGAGCTCAAAGAACTATCTGTTTGATACTTTAGGGGAAATTGCTCTTCATAACTTTTTACATTCTTTTTGTGCTTGCTCTCTTAACATGAAACAAATATTTGAGTGATTACGACATGTGACTATTAATTGAGCAATAAAAACTTTAATTGTGGATAGCATTTGCTCTTTTAATTACTAAAATAAACTTTTTACTTATTTTATATTTTATATAATAATTATTATATCAAATTAACAATTTTATCAAGATTTAATATTCATATGAAGTTGTCTTTAGATTTGGTATGACCAATCATTGCTTGAATTTCCTTTAAAAAATTAATGAATCTACAAAAGTTTTTACATCAAGAGCTATATTATTCTTTACAAAATATTAAGTCTTAAAAAGAATTTAGTAGCAGTGAATATTTTAACATACAGAAATAAAATAATTCAAAAAATCGACAACAATATAGATAATCAACAGAAATACTAATTTAATGGCTCACATATAAATAATACTGAATCAATAAGTAATTAAATGACAACTAAGTAATGTGCTATACTAAATTCATTCAGTAAAAACTTAGAATATTCATCAAGATAGATTTCACAACTTTTTGAAGATAAATTTGAGAAAGTGTATTTGAAATGAAAAGTTTAAATTTCTACAAAAAATTGGTAAGTTATACTTTTCTAATAGACAATGATAAATTACTCAGTAAAAGGGTAATAAATAATAAAATAGAAAATAATAGTAAAAGTAATAAAAACAAAGGTAATTTATTATTTCACATACATATTACCTAGTTTATTTTCCTACTATTAAAAATTTAATCATACCACATTTTTTTTTTTTTTAAAGAAAGATGAAAATACTATTGTCTGTCTTAAATAGGACAGGTTTTAAACCCATAATGTAAAGTTGTCAAAAAAAAAAATAGAGGACATCCTTATCAGCTTTAAAAACTGACAAAACAAAATGAAAATTATTTTTTATAGTTCAAATGGAAATAAATTATGTTAATTAATCTAATTAATATAACATATATATTCTTAAAAAGACTGTTATGTGTCAACATATTAGATCGCATAAACTACTAATCAGAAAACAACCTTTTTTTAACCCTCAACAATTAACCAAAAATGATTTAATAGTTGTTTTCTAATTGCTATAGCTTTCACAATTTTATTTTTTTGTGTTATTTTAAATATAATAAAAGGTAGCTTTTAATTTAATATTAATAAAAAATATGACATTCTTCAAAAAAAAAAAAAAATTCTATTTTTAAATTACTATGAGGTAAGTTAAGAGATAATAAACTATATTGCCCATTAACACTATCTGATTTCAGATAATATAATTTTACTATGGAATATTTCTAGAACAATTGGAAGAATTACTTGGCATTTTAGATTTGGAGGTTTCAAAATGCAGAAAATATAAATAACTAACAATTTTGGCAAGTTACTATAAACTTTTTCATAACTGTATTCAATAATTCGTTTTTCCTAATTATGACCATTTCTTTTCTTTACTTTTCAATTTACCAATTTATTACAGCAACATTAATATGTGTGCTTAACATTTTTACTCACTTAACAGAGATGTCTTAAATACACTTCACTCAAGTGTTTCAACTAAAAGCATAGCTAATTTTAATTGTTTATCATAATCTTAATTTAACTGAGAGCTGTTTTAATTTTTATAACAGATGTTTGCCCCATTTAAGGAACTATCTTGGAAATTTAACACTCTATTTGATTTAGAGTGAAAGCATCACCTACTCACTCTAAATCGTTTCAAAAAAATTTCATAATTCAATTTATTATTTTGAATCTAAAAAGCACCAATAATAATATTTGATTCCATGCATACATTAACTCAATAACAAAGATCATATGTATGTGGTTTAAACTATTTTGCATGATGTTTTAAGCCATCCAAAAATATACAAATCTAGAGAAGAAAATTTTTTTATTAATAATTAATAAATTTATTATGTAATTTTTTTTATATTATTCTATTTTCTATTAATTTATTATGTTACATGAAAGATAGACTATGGAATTAATACATTTATCTAATACATTAATATACAAAATCTTGATTACAAATTATACAATATTTAATGTCAAAATAAAACAATTTTCATACTAAAAACGAAAAAATTGCAATCCAGTTTAAAATCTAAGATTTTGATACTTTTCATTTAAATTACTTGTTATATAATGAAATTAAATTCTTATTTTGTAAAAGACAAGAAAGAATATCCCAATTAAATAAAAAATTACTGTAAACAAAATATATAATTTGATTCTTATTATAAAGAGAAAACAGAATAATTCTAAAGATAATAAATTAAAATATTTTTGCTAATCAATCTCTCAAAATATTCATAAAATTTTGTACAACGAATCCAGAAAAAATCCATTAAACGATAAACAACATTAAATACTACATTCTTAATTATTAAAGTTTTGACTGACTTCACAAAAATATTTCCTACTACACAAAGATCAAATTCATAATACATGACACAGTACAAATAATTTTCTTTTAGTTATTATATCTTTAATCATATACCAACAGAGCTAGTAATCCAGCAATCCTATTAAAAGGTGTACCAAACCTAAATATGTTTACAGTTTAAAATTGCATTACTAGAATCTTTCACAGTGTAGTTTATCATATGTACACAAATTTTTATATACGAAGTGGGGATAGAAACTAACAAAACTGATGCTGCTACAGAAGAAGTACATATGCGCCAAACGCCAGCAACCAATAGCTGTTTAGTGTGAAGCCTTCTTCTTCTAATGCAGTACCTCTCCCTTCTGTAAACAAATCTGTATAGCCGTAGCCTTTGTTTCCATTAGAGTACTTTTTGTTTAGCTGAAAAAATTATAAGTGCAACAATAGAGTAACAAAACTTTTGTGAAATTTCACATGAAACTTGGAAAAATCCCAACTGGAACTAATAACTTATTGAAAGAAATGTATGGCAATGAATATTTGTAGCTAGGACATGTTTTTGAGTTATTTGTTTTCAGGATGGACGAGAAGACCTTGAAGATGATTCACACACGAGTTCTAATTCCACATCAAAAACAGATGACAATATTTAAAACATTGGTAATTTGCTTTGATCTGACTGTCCTTTGAGTATTCATGCAATTGTTTAGACTGTAAGAATTGATGAAGAATCCATAGAGAATATTTAAATAACAATTTTATAATGCAAGAAGTGTGTGCCAAAATGATGCCTAAAATTTTCCCGTTTAAACAAGAAGCTCGCAAAAATGTTTATACTGACACTTTCAATGCCATTAAAAATGACCCAACTTATTAGAAGAAGAATAATGTGCGACAAATCATAGTTTCATATTTATGATCTTGAAACGAAACATTAATTCATGAACTGGGAAAGCCCATCTTCACTGAGAGCAAAACAAAAGTTAAAGAAATGATGAATGGGGTTTTTTTCTTTATATTCATGGGACTGTGCACCTTCACATTCTTACTCAACTCTGTGAAAGAATAAGCCACATTGTGGAAGGGATAAGTCCTTCCCCATTGTCTATCAAGAAGTTTCTACCTCAAGTACAGTATCCCAGAGTTAAACCATTCACCTTATTTGCCAGATCTTATACCATGCAACTTCTGTTTCCTAAGGTGGAATCTGCATATGAAGGAATAAGATTTAAGTGCATTGAAGCTGAGAAAGAGAACGCAGCATACATCCTAAAGAAGCTGACAGACTTCCAGCAGTTTTGAACAATGGAAAATTTGCATGGAGCACTGTAGGGATAGAAGAGGGGTGCATAATGAAGGTGATAATAAGCGAATATGTATGACATCAAAATAAAATGCTTCACAGCATCAGTCTCGTTATTTATCAGCCACATCTTATAACATTTATGTAACATTCTCAGTAACACATATTTTAAGCTTTAGTCAAAACTATCAGAAACCTACAGTTGAATAAAACCTTTATTTATTATTATGTTTTGTGATAATAACCAAAAACGTTATTTTCAATTATAATAAAGATAGATGTCATATTTAAATTTTCCAATAAGCTAGTCTCTTAATAATTATAAGCTAGAATTTAAATAAAACTTTTTAACTATAAATATTTTAAAGGTAGATTATATATTTGATTCAGAATATAATTCATACTTCTACTATTAAAAGTTATTTTTAATAAAGAGAGTATTAAATATCATACACAAACCTGTTTAGGACATTTGTATATAACCGTGTGTACATTCCTTTACCTGGCCCACCAGCAGAAAAGGAACCCCCACCTCCCATCAAAGTGTTTAATACACAAAATGAAATGAAATCAGGATGCTGATGAGAACAACTTTCAAGTCCAAGGGTAAAATAAGCTAATTCAGGCATAGGTGATGGACCAAAACTGATGCTGGCCATGTCTTTTTCCATCTATAAAAATCACATATAAATATCATTGTAAGGTACATATTTTTAACAGTACATATACACATTGACAGTGTGTAGTAAAATAACACTAAGGTTCTAAATAGTCATAACATCAAACAAAAACATTTTAGAGAGTTGACCACACAGCAAATTCAAGATAAACTCTCCAAGTTTCTTGCATGTTCAGCACACCTGGACATTAACTCCTTTAGTTATCCCACAGACTGCAAGACAAAATTTAGTCTACTCTCATACATGGCAGAGAACATCCTATATGATAGACAAAACAGCATCAGTGACCTTTTCTTTTAAATGGTTATGTGCTTGTACCATTAAGGTTCAGTTACACAAGTTAGGATTAAATACTGTCATGGATACAACAACAACAACAAAAAAAAAAAAAACATTAAAAACGACAGTCACTGGTGTGAAAAAAATATTCAAAAAGCAGGCAGCCTATTGAAGCAAAAACATTTATGATCATCATCATCTGATGAAATTGTTTAAGTTGTGCAAACAAGTTTCTTGAGCAGCCCAAAAGAAATCTGTGCAGAAATATTTTAGAAAGTTGGGAATTCCTAAAATAACTGTTCACACGCCTGACATAAAGTACAAACTTGCCCATATGGAGACAGTCAGCATAAGAGTCAAAATGAAAAAGTGAATATGTGGTATACTACTGAACAAAACAGAACTATTGGCCCCTACTTTTTCACTAAAAAGCAATAATGAGAAATATCACATTCAACCATAAGATTTAATTTTGCAGTAAGATGAAGCTTCTCATTTTACCACATCTTTAGGGACTTTTTTGATAAAACATTTCAACAGCAATATATTGGATAAGCAGGGTCGATTGTCCTCTATCCCACGGTCACCAAATCTTACCCCATGGATTTCTATTTTTGAAATTACGTATAAACATAAGTGTACTTGAAGCTTGAAACCAGGACAATTTATAAGAAAGGATCATTGAAACTGCTAAGGCCATATTGTCTTGATATCTGAAGGGCAATTTAGGGAGAACATATTGAAATATACTGAACAAGTAAAAAAACTTGGAGAATTTCTTTTCAACTTGACATATAATTCATTTCTTTAAAATGCTTTCCTCTGAAGCTATGACTATTTTAAACCCTTCAATTATTTTACTAACTCATTGTTCACACTTTTCCTAAAGAAATAAGAGCAAAAATTAATTTAATACATTACCTTAACCAAACCTCCAGTAAACTGTGATAAAGAATTATCAACAGGAAGATCCTGATCAGCAGCCAGTTTTTCCATTGCCCAAATTGGGGATTTTTCAACAAAATACCTTTCAAAAATAAGAAATTAGCTGTCTTAATAACATTTTAAATAAATATTTATTCAATATAACAGACAGGGATTACAAGCAAATTAAACAATAATATCAACATAAAATTAATTCTGAAAATTAAATAAAGGTCTCTGAGCAGATACTTTCAGTTCATATTTTCAAAAATCTGGATATTTTAATAAATTAAAACTTAAAAAAAAAGTAGATCTTATATATTTTAATTCTTAGATGTCAAACTATCTCACTGATATGCAATACTATGCTAGATATAATAAACATGCAATCTACTCATTCTAAAATAATGATGAAAATGTAGGTTTATTAATTATTTCAGAATTGATTAACCCAGATGAATCCTTCAGTTTCTTACATTACATTAAATACAGTAAATAATATATCAATAAATTATAAAATTCAAAATATGTTAAGAGCTAAAATTATTTATAAAAAAAAAGTTATTGTAATGTAAAAGAGCTTAAAATAAGCCATTAAATGACAAAAAAAGATTTATTTATTTATTTTGCATATTATTAATATAAAAGATAGGCATTAAAAAAATCTCAATCAAATCAAATTCTAAAATATAATCTCACATAAACAAAATGATTTTTATAAGCTAAAGAAATTATTAACTTTATTATCAAAACTAATTCAACTTAAGTCAAATGGAAACACTACTGTACACAGAAATATTAAAAACAAAGAAATATTTTTATTAAATGCTTTTTAGAAAATTTATTTAATGCCATTTTTAAAAGTCAAAGTTATTTAAAAATGGAAAATAAAAGCAATCTAATATCTACTTTGCATTTAATTAATGATACAAGCACAACATGTAAATTTGTTACATAGTTCAATGTACTCCACTTGCCATATTTCCCACAATATATTTTACAATATTTTCATAATTTAATAGAGCTTCAGAAGAGAGAATGCAAAAAAAAAAAAAAAAAAAAACAATTAAAAAAAATGAAATAAAATACAAGTTTAAGGATGGTCCAGGCTGAAAATTCATATCCAATTCTAATCAAGAAAATTTTGTATAAGTCAAGACACATAAAACCTTGAAAAAAATCATTTATGAATCATAAAGTATTAAAAAAGTTGACTAAGCAAATGTGTTTAAAATCTTCTTAATACTTATTTAAACCTAAATAAACAATAAAATAAGAAATAGAAACATCTTTTATAGCGATAAATAAAATATAATCTTTCATAAAAACATAGTTAATTAACTCAAAAATTATATTAAATTAATATAATCTTAAATATTAAAAATCTCATCAAATTATAATACTTACTTCTGACATGATTCCGTTAAAGCATCATGTTCAATGCCCACACCAGCAACAACCATTCTTGATGGTATAAAATGATTTTTTAGATAAGTATACAGAACTGTTTGATCAATTTTAAAAACATTTTCAGGTGGACAAAGTTTTGGAAGACCAAGAGTATTGTTATTATATGCCGCCTGTAAAGAGGAAAAAGAAATTAGAAACACAGTTTGACATTCAAAAAATGCATCAAAACTATATTTTATTATAGTCTCTCTAATAACAATAAAATCAAAGTTTCAAATTGTAACTTTATCAAGAATAAACATATTAATGTTACTTATAATTACTTTATGAATCAATTCCATCATAAGTTGTTCTTGTTCTTGTCTCATTTCAATATCTTCCAATTCAAACTGGATTGTCTGACGAGCATTATCAATCTGTGAAAGCAAGATAAAATTAGTTACTATTACAACAATCATATGACAGAAACAAGTATCAAGTATAAAGGTTTGAATAAAAAATAGATAAATAAAATACTTAATATACATTTAAGAGTTTGCCAGTATAAATATTTTTCTTTATAGAAACTCTGTAACAGAATATTCCAAAAATTAAACATTTATTTTTCTGTGAATTGTAAATTAAAACTTATTTTAGCTTTCCATTTGATAGCATTCTTCAAATATAAACAGCAAAATTTCAATTTTTATTGTAATTATCCTTTAACAATAGCATGAAAGAAAATTGAAAAGAGAAAAAAAAAGATTAAATTTAAATATTTCATTTGTAACATGAGATAATAGTTGTTTCCTTTTTAGTTATAAAAGAACTCAGAATTTCTTAATATTAAATTCATTTCATTAAAATTTATTGTAAGAATTTGATCACCTAGAAGCAAACATAATATGCGTTTGCGCAAAATAATTTATTCCACTATTTAACTTTTAAAAAATTTGGGGGCATATTGATTTAAAGTTAAAACTTAATTTTGCACTAGAGTAAAATAATAATCATAACAAAAATGATATTTCATCACTTAATTATAAAAGATATTTAAATCATTCACAAATAAGCAGTTTATATATATATATATATATATATATATATTCAAGATGTACAACATAAAATAATAAAAATTTTGACTGATCAATTTAATTTAACTCTGAAACTTTAAATCAGATGAATTCATGACAACAATTTAACTATTTTAAGTTTAAAAATGCACCATAAGGAATTTAATGTAAATTCTGAACCTCTATTTTGCAAGTAAAACCCCAGAAGATTTTAAAAAGGGTGTCTTTTTCATTAACTGGGTTAAAAAAAACCTTCAACTAAAATAAACAACAAAATTGTAAGATTTATTATAATTCCATAATAAATCTAAAATATTACATACATTTCTTTATAAAAACCAATTAAGTTATAACATTTAAGATTTACCTCTTCATTTAATAATCTTGGCCTTAATACAGCTTCTGAAAGGAGACTAACAACAGGATCCAAACTTTTGGAATTTGCTGAGGCAGCATATATTAAAGTATCCCTAAAATTAAAAAAAGAAATGTGAAATGACAATCAATAAATTAACTGTGTGAGCATAACCTAATAAAATGCACATAATGATTTTCAAGACTTGAATTATTTTCAATCCATCAAAAACTTATGTTTTTAATAAAATATAAGAAAAATAATAATAAAATACAATATCTAACCTAATGCATTTATTTTTATATAGTTTTAAAAAAAAATGAATTCATTAATAAATATCAAAAACACAACTTCGCCTTGAAAATAAAAATTACAAAAAAATATACATATAAAAAAACTAAGAAACTTATTAAAAGAAGAAAAAAAATTATCTTTACATTCCAAATTGCAATCATGGAGATTTGGAACGCAGAAAAATTTTTAGAATCCCAACAAAAGTTGCAGAATATTTGACTATTCTTTGAAAAAATATTCACAAAACAGACTTTTTTTTATTGACACACACACATATTTCCTAAAATCTTATCTATTTTTTTAAAATATCTATCACATAAAAAAAATTTATTAAACTTGTAATGCCTGTGTAGTATTTCCATTTTCTGACATTTCTAAGCCTATTTAGAAAATCACACAGTCAAATGAGTAACAAGTCCAAAAATAATAACCAATTTGTTTTTATTTAAGTATTGAATATTTAAATATATTTTCTATCTTACTCTTTCTGCAAGAAATTTGCCTAAATACATCTGAATTATTGTTTAAAATACTAAAGTAACCTATTTCTTACAAATTAATTCATGTTCAAATGATAATAACTAAAATTGAGTGTTCAAGTCATTAATCCTAAGTAGAACCTTCCTATCTATGTTTTGGAAACTCCACAACAAAATGGTCTCTATTCTCTTAATTACAGATTCAGCACAAGTAATTAATTTCATTTACCTTCTTTCCAACTCTCTAATTCTCCTATTATTAATTTTTACACTGCTTATAAATTATTTACTTAATAGATTCATCATGCTTTATAATTTCCACCTTATCTAAATAAATCAAGTTTCATTTTATTGGGAGTAATATTCAGTTCAAACACAATGAGAAAAAAATCAGAAATATTAGTTGAAGGGAAAATCGCATTTGTATCAAGTGCTCTAAATTTACTTTAAGACTTGACGGTAATCAAAAGTTTCAGGTACTTGGATTCGGAACATCTATTTTTATAAATTTGGATGAACATTTTCTATACATTAATGAAATACATATGGAACAGGTGTATGATTAACTTCTTAAAAAAAATTCCCAACATTGACTAAAAGTTACATTCCTAATAATATCCACAACTTAAATGCTTCAATCATTATTTGAAAAGCAATTTAATTTATTAGATCACATGTTGCTTTTTTTCTCCATCTAATATATATAATATGAGAACATCAATACTACTGATCCAAACAGATTATTTTATTCAAACTACATAAATTTTTAAAAAATATGTAACAAATATAACTTTACATAAAATACTACAAATGGTAACTTAAGGACTCACCTGCTTCCTTGACAGTCGCATATACCCCCGTGTTTTTCAAGTTCTTGAAGAATAGCATTTTTATCATTAAATTCAACTGTTGACTGAAATTAATAAAAAAAATGTTTTTAAACTGAAAAGACAATATATAACACGCAGCAAAATGAAATAAATATACACATGGATATTTTAACACTAATTTATATTTACACAGCTATTGGATGGATTCCACTTTCAAAATCATACAATAAATTAACTCAGAAAGTGAATTTTCCACGAAGTTGTTTTCTAAGCTAATTAACTACAATGCTTTAAAAAAATATTTATTTCGTGTAGTTTTTTTTCTAATATGTAATTTCAAAGAATTTTCTATAAAAAAAAATTCCTAACTTAATGAAAAACAAAAAATACTATACACTTTTCTTAGTAAAAAAATTACCGCGTTTCAGAAAATACATTTTTTTTTTTAATTATGTGACAAATTTATAGTACTTTTATTATTAAAAATATCTTTTTTAGAAAAATATTGAAATTTTTAATAATCAGTGTTCACACTTAGCAAGTTTAAAAGCATTTGATACTTGCCTTTGGATCTCAAACTAGTACTTAAGTACAACACAACAGAAAATACCCCTATGTTCTCAAATAATTTAATACATGAATCAGAATCATAAAGAATAATTTATCACATAATAGCTAAAATATTTTCCTAGTAATGTCCCTAATTAAAACTTTTTTTCATCAAAATTTCAGCTCTTGTTATTAAAAAAAAAAATCAAACAAACACTTATACATGCCCTATTTTATAACTTCTACACATTTTTTTAGTACTAGATCAAAATCTAAATACAAAACCTGAAAAACCCTATTCAAATTTTATTATTTATTCTCAGTAAAAGAATTTCATAACAAGATCAAATTTTGATTTTAAGTTAAAACTGCATACTATTGCAACCACAGTATACAGTTGTACCTCCCAATAAGGGGACATCCCCCACAGACCAGCCATTTTGTTCCTTCTTCAAAGAAACTAACTAAAACGAGCTAATTACTAAAGTTAAAACTAAACTAAAACATAATTTAATTAGAAATGTCAGCTATAAATAAATGATATATAAATAAGTAACATAATCAAAGGAATTTGAAATTAATGAAAAATTAAAATTCTAAATTTAAAAAGTGATATTGTAGCAAAAATGTTTTGAAGTGAACAATAGATAAATTTATGTAAAATAAACTGTTACATGGATTCGTTTGAATGTCTCAGCATTGCAAGTATTTTTATCCATGCAAATATTATAGTCACTGATGATTGTAAGTCCTTCACTGTCATCAACAATTATGATTTTTTTTTTTTAAATTCAGGTGTATTTTAAGGTGTCTGTGTTGTTTTTAAGTCATACATTTCATCCAGCTCTTCATCTTCCTCAATATTTTCTAAGCTATTTTTGTTGATGCCGACATCTTCAGCTACAACTGAAATAAAAGATTTTATCTCAACAGTGTCTTCAACACACAAATTCTCGATTTCTAAATATTCTTGGATTTAACCACATTGTTGATTTTGATAAGTTCAAACAATTCATTTTCATCGTCAGTATTTTCATTGAGGACATTCTAAACTGGAATTTTAAAGCTTGCTTCCCTAAGATCAGTGTCTTGGACAGTCACTTAACACTATTTTCTTCCCCCTATTAAGAACTGCAACAAGAATAACTAGATTTTTAATTCTATGAATGAAAAATATCATTTTGATTGCAATACAACTTGCTTATTCCCGATGTATTGTTCTTCAACTCCTAACTGAAATTCAGTTTTCAAAAGAGAGGGATTAACTTTTCATTTTGTTCTTCCCAAATCACAAAATTATCTTTCACTGAGCACAAATTGTCTTTGAAATCTTTAAAGATTACTAACAAAAAGTATTTTGATTCTTATTTATTTCTCTATCTCCATTTTATTTTGAAATTTTTCTCAGTGTCCCTTAACAAGAGGTAAATACATTAAGGTCCCTATTCGAAGTGAACCACCTTCTGAATGACAAATAGGGCAAGCTATCCCCTCCTCCTATATAGTTCTACAAATAGAGCCATCAACCGATGAGCCTTGATAGAGCTCACCGCAGTGAGAATGCATTAAGGACAAAAGAACTAGCTTAAAGTTAACTAGAATGAAGGAGGAAATCTCCTCTGAACATGCTTTTTTTACGGGAGTAAAAGATCTGACAAAGCAGGAGTGGGTAATTGTTTTATCTCAGGGACCCCTATGAGGAATCTGAGGCTAGTGGCTAGTTTAGTTTAGTTTTATTATTAACATCGCCCTAGAAGCAACACAAGGGCTATTGGCGAAGGACCTTGTAATTTTGAACCTCGGTCAAGTGACGAGGATGACACCTGAGCTGGCACCCCACCTGAGGTTAGAGGCAGGCTGCATATTTTAAAATTATTGAATTCAATAGTTAACTTTGTATTTCAGAAATGGTGTAAATAATACCTTAAATATAAATTTAATAAAATAGCCACAGTTATATTTAGTTTATTTTTTGCTCTAATTTCACATAATCATTTTTAGCTGCAAGTACATTTTAATTTTATAATCAGTTTAAAGAGACGAAAATATACCCTATTACATTTCTACAATTTATTTATTTATTGAAATAAGGAGATTTTGTCGAGATTCTCCTCACAGCCTGCAAGTTAATGTCTGTCAAAGAGCATTCATATTTACTCTCACTGATCTTCAAGCAAGAAAATTTTTATTCACAAATATCTGTAAGAGCAAAATACGGAGAAAAATTTTCCAGCAAATTTCTTCATTCATGAAATTTTTTCAACCGACAAAAATTTGTACAAGTCAACTATATCACAGCATTAAACATTTCTTTCAAAGTGTTAACTGATTACAAATTAATAAATTCAAGTTTAAGCTCCATGGGTGCTGTGTCAATATCAACAATGATGAGGGTAAGAGTGACTTAAATTAAGGCTCAATTTTCGTTAAGCCCTGAAATAATCTTGTGACCTTGTCCACTAAACATTACAGATATGGTATCTAATCTCAGCAGAAATACTTTCAGGTACTTTCTGTTTTCCTGACAAAGGGAAATGATAAAAATTACCTCATCTGCTTCCCTAACAAATAGACCTAGTTTTGCTTTGAATGATTTTATGCACAGGAAGGAAATTTCAGCTCAAGACAGATTTTTTTGACTGTCTTGGCAGGTCACAATCAAATTTAGCAGGCCATTATTTGTCCAACCCTGGGGAAAATGATTCCCACCAATAAGTCTTTGGTTCTTTTGTCCATTTCATAATCTCCATGTCCAAATGGAATCAAAAACTGAATTGTTTTCCATTTAATTGAATTTTTTATTTCCAATTTAATTTACTTTATTTTTAAATTTACGAATCGATTCTAAAATTCACAGATTCTTTTTATCAGGTATGAATTACAAAACGAAAAAGCATTTCCATGATGTGCACAACAATGCACAAAAACTTTCCTTATACATTCATAATATTCCCAAAGAATATGTTTGATTATCACAGGTATTTTAAGGTTTATAATGTAAAATTAATTTTGAGATGATTCACCACAGCAGGTTTATTAACATATTTATGCAAAATCTATATGTGCGTGTATTGATGAATTTGATCAAATCCAAAAATGATTTACAAATAAAGATTTTTATGAAAGTTTTCTCTTTATCTTGATAATTGTGTATTAGGATAGCAAACAAGAATAGAATATGAATTGTAATATTCAATACATTTCATATGTACCTCTATTAATTTGTTCCTTTAATTAAAAATATAGAAAATAATTAAACAAGTTTATGTACTAAGTATCAAATTTTTACTAATACTGCAAACAAAAATAGCACAAATTTTTGTGTTATAGCAAAAGTATATCTTATGCATTGCATATTAAAGCATTTGGAGCAGGGTTTTTTAAATATTTTTTTTTTCTATTAAAATATTAAATACTTTTGTCTAAAATTCACCATGCACTATATGACATAAAAATTATTTCAAATTCTTTTTTATTAGCATTTGCTTTATTTATTTTGAATATATGTAAATATATCTAAAAAAAATACTCATACTAAGAAATTACAAAAGATACTTTATTTTCCATTTCTGCTGATAAAATTAGAAGATAATAAAAAGCCTATTTAGTATTAGACTAATTAAAAGCATGATTTTTTTCTCCCTAAAATTCAACCAATTTTATTTTTCCTTAAAACTGTAAAGTAGTCATGTGTAGTGTAATCATATGTAGCAATATGGTGTTAAATTCATTAGAATGTCTTCGAGGTTTTGTTTGAGGTATCTAACAAACAAATGGTTCTAAGAACAAGTTAAGAAACAGATCTTTAATTTTCTATTATTGGATTTCATTCATGAAACAAAAACTAATTAGCAGTTCCAAATAATTCCTACACGACATTGTACACATACTTTAAGATAATCTTAACATACATTTTAACAAAAAGATATTTAAATTCATCACATAAAAAAGTTTTTAACTAATACATACATATATATATCATAATTTCGAGAAGAAATGCAGCATCAGCCAGCATAAAAGTCACACTCAGTGAAAATAGCATTAAAAAACTAAAATTGCACAGAAACACAGCAAATGGCATCGCCAACAACATCACAATCACAAAATATTTACCATGTGATGACATATGGCATGTGTTTAGTAAAAATACATGAAATAAAACCATAACTCAAAAATAAATTATAGTTCAGAAAAGTTGAAAAATACATTCACAAATGTACTTATATTTACCCACTAAACAAGTCCATATACATATTATATTATAAAAAATATCACAGCAATGAGATATTAAATGCAATAACAAAAGAAAATTTAAAATTTTACCTTTGCTAACAAAAACAATTACAGCAAACTGTATATCATTTACAGACATCAATTATCTGATCATTATATACACTATCAGATTCTTTATTGATCTGATTTTTAACAACATGAATGCTGCTTTGAACAAGAGAAGAATGTTACTTGTTCTGAAATCTTGTTTAGGGTGAATAAGGCATGCAAATCAGTTCAAAGGAAAGAATATGAACACAATAAAGTTCAAAGAAAACAACCGGGAGGTCTTCTATTTGGGGATAGCATCAAGGTGATACAAACTATTTACAATGACATCTAACAGAATAATTTTTTAGGTGTATGTAAAGACTGCACGCACTGAAAGTTTAAGTTTTAAACTTGTTAATGCCATGGGATTTCCTCATGAAATTACAGTGCATACTAATACATATATATCGAGAAAGAGATAAATTTATGTAAAAATACATACATTGAAGGCCAATTTTTCTAAAAAGTGAGATATTCCACTAGGATAGGACACTTCATATCTTGAACCTGAATCAATAACAACTACAAAATAATGAAAAAAAGTAGATCTTATTAAGACACAATTTTTAACTTCAAAAACATTAAATAAAATATTTAAAATGTGGATACTTGAACTCATCAAAGGCTTACCTCCAACAGTACATGACTGTCCAAATTTATTCTGAGAAGCAACTCTAAGTCCATTTGGTAAAGTAGTAACTTTAGTTTCATGATTTAAGTTCTTACTAGAAGCAAAATTTGGTTTGGGCAAAGATGGTAGCGGTTCTGAAAGAGGTATTTTCCAAGATGAATAGCTGACAGATTTTTGAAATACATGACATTTTTTAATGCAGCCACTTGAGATATCTCTGGAAAATAAAAATAAATTATAATAGCTCAAAAAAGAAATTGAAAAACAAAAATACTTGAAATTTTTATATAATATATGCCCAAATAAAGTATTCTATGATATTTTTACACTCCTTAACTTTGGAACCTATATATAACAGATGACTTGATTTTGAAATAATTATTCCACCCAACATCTTTCTTTTTCAAAGGCAAGGATTGAAATTTATACAAAGAAAGCAACTTTCAAAAGCTAACAATAGACTACTTCTTTTAATTTTATACTAATTACCTTTATATAAGATATTCTTTGATTTGCTTTATGAGAACTGTGGCAATAATTCAGCGCAGTTTGACTGATTGTTTATTAATGTCACTCTTGGAGGCAACGGAAGAGCTAATGGCAACAGAGCTTATATTTTTTAATCCTTTAAGTCAGGGGTCTTCAAACTACGGCCTGTAAGGTCTACTTATCCGGTCTGTGGAGACCTTTTTATCGACGAGGGATAAATTACAGAAATTTTTGGGTTTCCTGCCAAGATCAGACACTGCTTATGTGGATGTTATGTTTTTACCAATTGCATATAGTAGCTCACAGTAGTGCATTATACTTTCCAACCGATCACTACATTACAAAACCTTATTCGCTGCTTACTTTTCCTACTTCTGTTCACAGTTAGTGAGATGATATACTATCTAGTGACAGTTTTAAAATGTCTGTAATTGTAAAATTGTCTGCAAGATACTTTTATTTCACTATTTATTCATCTTGAAGTTACTTTATTTTTTGTCCAAAAATGGTCAAGAAAAGGAAAAAGTAAAACAGACAATGAGTGTCACCAGTTTCAAGAAAAATGAATTTTGAAATACTTCATCAAATCCAGCGAGAAAGCATTATGTGATTTGCAATGAAACTGTGGCTGTAATGAAAGAATACAAACTGCGCTATAATCATCAAAGCAAACATCAGGGAAAATATACACAGTTGGAGGGTAAAATCTATGCTGAAAAATTTTCTAAATTGCATATCAACTCGCATCACAGAGGACATTGTTCAGTAAATCCTCAAATGAAAATGAATACTTAAATTTTTTTTTTTTCTTCTTCTCTGAATACACGCCAAAGATTTGAATGGTATTGCTGAGAAGAGGATGGAAAGAGTATAAGTGAAATTATTCCAGGTATGAAAACAATGAGCGTCATGTTTTTTATTTGGTAGGCATGGTTGACAATCTTGTACACATTACAAAATCAGACTGCCTAGTATCAGTTTCTTTGTTATCTAGCTGAAAGAGCCCCATAATTGTCACAATGTTTAAGGGTAGTGATTTCCCCCCCCCCTCACTTTTGATGCAATCTATCTTTATATGTCTTTATTTATGACTGTAATGCAAAAGAAATTACATCATGCTATCTTGGTTCCTGTTGAAATGATTTTGAAAACCACATCAACCAATATGCTAAAATAAGATTCTAAGCATTATTATGATGTGCATATGCAATTCTGAGAGTTTGTAACTTCTCAATATAAAATTGAGCCAACTGAAAAATCAATTCTTTAATTTAATTTCTCGGCTGAGTTAATTTTTTAACGGTTCATTTTAACGTCCCAGAAAATATTGAACTGAAATCAGAATTTAATATTACTCTTTCAAATACTAACAGAAGAGATTAAAATTATAACCAATTATGTATCTAAATTTCGGGAGTCGGGTAAGTCATAGTGAATTACATAATGAATGCTCAAAAGCTAAATAACGCATATAATTATTCAATCATTCGTATTAATTAATGTTATATGAAATTATACGGGATTCTATTTTGCTTAAATATTCATAATGATTCTATAATATTCATTCACTGTGTTAGAATAAAATTTGAAATTCTTCTTTCAATTATTTTAGAAGGTACAGTCTTGGAAATTAATGGTACAAAATAATTCAAGCACATAAAAAGGTTCACATATAATTTCTTTTAATCATTTTGCGTTTCGGCGTTAATGATCTAAGTAAAATAAATAGACAATTTCATAAAAAAGGACGGAAAGACAATCGCTTCTATAGCGTATGAAATAAACCAGCTTTGCACAGCTAATGTTAACATTTGGAATCTAATTAACGATCAATCTTCAAAAAACCCACCTCCGAAATAAATCTGCAGCACATTTCACAGAAAGCGCCATGTTTACTATTACCGAGAGTTGATAATGATGATGATTAAATATCGATTCACATATCGATAGATTTCTTTCTTTTCTAAGTAGATAATCTGGTCCCAAGGCCGTCATGATAGTAAAATATTTCTAAGCCATCCCACTTTAAAAATATTCTAAAATGTAACATCCTTGATATAAAAAAAATTCCATGGACTAAGGGATTTCTGACTAGCGCACAAAAAGAAATATTCAAGCTATGATTACACAGACAAGTCACATGTACGATGGATGGGGGGGAGGGGATATCTGTAGCTTCGCCACATGGGAAAAAAACATTCGTACAAAGCTTCCTCGTAGCATAATGTATTATTAATATCATATTTTTAAGGTAATTTTCCCTCTTAGGATAATTTCGAACTTGTTTTTAACTCTTCCTGTTGATGTGGAAATGAAAAAAATATGTATCATTGGGTAGCATTGAAATTGTCAATACAATTATATTAACCGAGATATAATCCCGCCCCTTTCAGAATTTAAAAAAGTATCCAATTTGGTAACCATTGAACCACGTTAGCGGATGATACTACCATCAGCCATAAATATTCCAGCATTCTTAAAATCATTAAAAGTCTATCGTAACTGAATTACATCTATCGTCTTCAATTCTGGCTAATTGACTGCAGAACTAACAGAATACTCCTGACTCCTCTTTGCTAGGACGAAGCATAGATAACAATGGCGGTGGTTGGAGACTACTTGTGAGAGAGGGACAAAAAAAAGCTATTGAAAAATGGAAAAAAAAAAAAAAAAAAAAAAATAGGGAAGAAAAGAGGAATAAACACAAAAAAAATGTAGCACAAAATGATAAATTTTTGACAATTTCTGAGTGAATTGGGTTAGAGAAGTGAAAGGATAATTTATACCAGCTTTAATGTAATTTAGTTTTAATAGTTACATGTAATTGCTTTTTAAAATTTTATTTAAAAAAGTAATATAATGATCATCAAAGAAATAATATTGCTGCTCTATTGCAATAAAATAAAAGTAGTTTTAGAATTAAAAAATAAACAGAGTGATAATTTTATTTAGAACAATATGGATGAACATACAAAAGATTATAATTGGTCATAATGCAACCCGTGAGTTTACTCAAAGACTTGCTTTATACCTCATTATATTACACAATATAAAGGGGGAAAATACTTTTATACATTTCTTGTGCTTAATAACATTTAATAAAGTATTCAAAACAGTACAATTATATCGTCGAAAGAAAGGTATACAATATAAAATAACATTCTCTGAGTCTAACAACCGCGTGCTGCGAAGCATATATCGCATTTTGAGTATATTCCGCAAAGTGAATTTCCAATCAATTAAAGGAATGAAAGGAAAAAGGATCGTTAAGTAAAAAATAAGACAACAATACAAATATTTTATTTATAATAATCCCTTGTCTAAACAAATTAATTATTCATAATCCCTTTTATACAATTTTTATCCCTTTTATACAAATATTTTATTCATAATCCCTTGTCTAAATTGAAGCAAATTTCTTCCAGAAAAGTGGGGACGATCGGTCCTTAATCGGCACTGCACAGATTTCTCAGCACTCAAAAGGCTGTATATTTCTTAAACTAATCTTTTAAGAATATATTGTAAGCCTCTGTAAGTATAGTGGACAGCGTACCTGACCGCTACAATTTTGCAAAGGAATCAATTCTGTATATAACACAAATAAGAATTTTAATTTAATAGGACTTCATCCATATTAAAAAAAATTTCCAAACTGAAGGTACATTGTGCATTAGTAGGCAAAGTGCTAATCCTTTTTTAATATATTATGTTTCTTTCTTTTTTAAAAAAGGAACCACCCTAAATTAATTATTAAACTTTAATTCAAAATTGCTACAATAGATGGCACCACAGCACTTAAAAATCTCTAACAGAAACATATCCTATATTTCTGATTAAAGGTAACCATAAAATTCATCTAATTATTTTAATTGGCATGTCTTTACACGCCAGTTTAACGTTCACTTACATACTTTTGATCTTAAACTCATTCTCTTATGTCCATAGATTTTCATGTCATTCAATGTTTTTTCGGATAATTTTTTTGGTTATTTACTACCTCAGGCAATACTGATCAATGAAACAAGTCAAAGTTTCTTCTAGATTAGTCACGCTCCTAAATCAGATGAAAAAAGCTAATTCTCCCAGAACTTGCCTTCTTCTTTCCCTTACAACCAATTTCAACAAGCATAAACCATACCTTGCAATGAGCATTCAAATTTTGCTGGATGCCCGTGAAAAATTTACTTTACGAGCTGATTGTTCCAGTGAAATCAACTTAATTATGCTGCGACAGTCCTCGCCCGTCAGCTCCCGAGCGTTTGCTGCTTTAAGCCTTATGATTGTCCTTGAAACTCAATCAAGGAAAAAAGCTTAATTATTGAAATTTAAAATATTTATTCCAATGCGTGGATTAATAAATTTTATTTAAAAGAACCCTCATAAAAAAGGTTGATGCCATCTGATTAATATTTTCAGAACTTTTCAGCAATTGAGATTGTTTTATTAACGTTGCACTGAGAGGCAACACGGAAAGTATTGACGATTGACCTTGCAATTTTGAGCCTCAGTTAAGTGACGAAGACAATACCTGAGTTGGCCCCTCCCTCTCCAAAATTCTACGCTATGCAAACAGGAAGGCTTGGGACCTCGACCATATATAACGTGTATTAGTCCCGCTACACGGCGGATCTTTCGTTGCATCAGTATTTGAACACACAACCCGACGAAAACAACGCTGGCCGCGAGTCCACGACCATGACCAATAGGTTACCATGGCCAAAAGCTTCTCAACAACTAAATTGCTTAAGTATTTTCTAACATTGTAGTGATCCTAATATTTTTGCGCTAGTTTAATGATATCATTATCCAGTTAAACCGGGAGCGTGCTTAAATAGAAGGCCAAAATAACAAACATCATTTTTTTGATAGTTGGTTGCTTGGTTTTATTAACGTCGCAAGAGAAGCAACACGAGGGCTATTGACAACGGAATTCGTAATTTTGAACCTAGGTCAAGTGCCGAGGACGACACCAGAACTGGCACCACCTCTTCTAACTTCAACACCACGCCAACAGCAGGACTTTGGGTTCCGATAGATTTAAGGGGCATCAAGGCTCAACCCCACGCCTCAACAAAAACCACCAGCCCGCTGCCTTAATCACTAAGCTAACTCAGCCATTTCGCTAATTTTGAAACGCAGTCCATTTGCGTTTCAGAAACCTATTGAAATTTCGTTCACGGCCCAATTTAATTTTTAGGGAGGGGGCGTGGGGAGTTTACCCGTGCTTAATTGCGATATAGGCCTCATCTGCCGACACTGTGCGAAGAGCAGAGTTTAGTTTTTATTAACATCGCATCGCACTAGAAGCAACACGAGAGCTATTGGTGACGGACCTCATAATTTTGAGCCTCGGTCAAGTGACGAAGACGACACCTGAACTGGCACCACCTCTCCTAACCACCACACTACGCTAACGGGAGGGTGAGTGAGTGAATGTAAAGTTTATTGGTGCAAGAGCCAGATATGGCTATGCTGCGCCAAACAAGATTTAACTGTGGTCTAGACGAGAAGATAACATATTGAAGAAAAGACACAAATTGGTTGACAAGAAGGAGGATTGAAAATAGAGAAGGATCACTAGGGTATCCCGGGAGTGCGTCACCCGTGTTTACTAATGAAAGTAAAACCCATAGGAAAGAAAAAGATCACTAGGTTACCTCGGGTTCATGATGCCCGTACTTACCTGAAGAAGGCAAGCCCCTGAGGTCCCCTGATATAATCCCCAGGGGCAGGGTGCCCGGCTATATCCCCAGACGCTGGGTACCCATTTGAGTCGCCTCTTACGACATGCATGAGCTACAGTGAGACTATTCTGTCATCCCCGGTCACCAAGCGGGTCGACACATCACTAGATTTATTAGAAAAATCAAAAAATATCCACCATTAGAATGATAATAAAAGCCCACTGGTACATGAGAAACACAGACATCAGATACTCAATTAAACTCCCAACACTTAAAAACTTCATTAAAAAAATATCAGAAAATTTCTACCAAAAAATTGATACCTCAAGCAATAAATCCATTGAAGAAATAGAAAAGTACACTCCACTCAGAAACAACCCGCAACTACACAGACCATGAGAAATTTTAATTCTTTAATTTCACTTATATTACAAAAACACTGGTAACACAAGCACACTCCTCACAAAATCTCACCCCTACGCACCCACCTATATATACAGAATTAACACACTATATCATTGACCAATCACAGAGCGCTCTCTCACTGCGACCAGACTGAACAAGCAAGCAGGAATCCAATAGACTACTCCTGCAATATCCTAAGCCTAAACTCATGAATTTCAACCATCTTCTCTTTTGGATTAATTTTAACAACACTAGTACTTCAACTAATGATATTCTAATATTAATAATATATATTCAGAATATTGACTAAAAAGCTATTGCACTGTACTTTTATTTTATTATCTTAATATCTAAATCTTAACTTCTGGGCAAGTGTAAAACTAAAATTCAGTCTCACCTCAAATAATAGCCAATTCACAGGGGATTAAAGCTCGAGAGGGTTATGTTCCCCGACAAAAATAGTCGGTTTGGTCTAGACGTGAAGTTGAAAAAAAGATATGTGGTTGACAAGAAGGAGGGTCGAAAATAGAGAAGGATCGCTAGGGTATCCCGGGAGAGCGTCACCCGTGTTTACCAAAGACAGTAAGCCCCACGCTAAGTTTAGTTTTTATTAACGTCGCACTAGAAGCAACACGAGGGCTATTGGCGACGGACCTCGTAATTTTGAACCACGGTCAAATGACGAGGACGACACCTGAGCTGGCACCCCTCTCTCCTAACATCCACACCACGCCAACGGGAGGACTTTGGATCCCGAACAGATTTAACGTGCATCAGCACCGGCGGCCAAGGACCGAACCCGCGACTGAACGAAAAAAAACCGGCCGCTAGTCCACGACCTTGACCACTAGGCTACCGCGGCCACACACTGGCGCCAGTTCGCCGCATGGTTACCTCATTTTAGTGGGCTGTCAAAATCAAGGGGATAATCCTTAGTTCAGTGGAACCCGTCGCGTTATACACATTAAATCGGGAGATGGCAGGTTTCCGAGGAGTGGAAGAAACACTGACATCTCCAGCATTAATTATGCAATAATTACTGGAAGAGTTATGGTAAATCTTTTTCATTGAAGAACACACCACTGATGTTTTATCAAAGTTTCAAGTTGTTTTTATCCGATGATACACCCATCTGTTAAAATGGTTTCCAAATCTTTGTAATTGTCCAAAATTACAGAAAAACTAACATCTTTCAATTCAATTATAGTTTTAATAACGTCGCAAAAGAAGCAACACGAGGGCTATTGTCGACGGACCTCGCAATTTTGAGCCGAAGTGACGAGGATATCTGAGCTGGCACCCCTCTTTTAATTTCCACACCACGCCATCGAGAGGACATAGGACAAAAAAAAAAAAGATTGTAACGATATAATTCACACATTACTATATCATTGAAGACTGTTTTTCTAAATAGAAAATCGCCATAAATGTCAAAAACTGAAGCAGTTTCCCTCTTCAACAGAAAAAGAATCAATTCGAAAATAATAAATAATCACCCAGTACACCAAATACTTCGAAGTAATTTTAAATAAACGACTCATTCGAAATTCTAATCACTAAAAAAAAAATCCAGGCAAACGCTGTTCAAGTTTTCCCTTAAAATAGCTCGGGATTAAAATTTAACAAGTTTAGTTTTTTTCACGCCACATTAGAAACAACGCGAGGGCTATTGGCGACAGACCTCGTAAATTTGATCCTCGGTTAATTGACGAGGACGACACCTGAGTTGCCTAACCCCTAAGAAATAACAAGTTGTTTATAAATGTTTGATTCTCAGACCAAATTTTACTTATTCCTGCTCAACTTGGGGTTATGAACCTAAAATTTGTGTTAATAAACTTGGCTGACCACAAAACTGATTGAAGACATTAAATGCCACATGGTTAATGAGATATGTAGACCTTTACAACTCCATTAATTGCCTATTTCTTTGCAAATCTTGAAAATTCATAAGAAAATGTCACAAATAGCACTCCTAGTCCCAAAATTAAAAAGATCTACAAACACCCTAATCAACTCTTAGAATATTAGATACTCAAAACATTTAAGAAATGCATTGAAAGTAAAGAACTATAAAATACAGCCTCTTTCTGGGTTGTTTTTTATTAACGTAGCACTAAAACAACACGAAGGCTATTGGCGTAGGACCTCGTAAGCCACTTTCTGCGAGGGTTTTCATTTTTTCTTACCACTCTGATAAGCTGCAACCCATCCGTACGTTTTTTATTAAAGTCGCTCAAGAAAGAACACAAGGACTGTTGGCGATGAACCTCGTAATTTTAAACTCCGGTCAAGTGACGAGGACAGCACCCTCCTATCCTAACTTCCACACCACGCCAAGGATCGAACCCGCGACTGAACGAAAACATAACCACATTCGTATAACTTAGAGCCACCTGACGTGAAACTAACTCATGCCCAGGGATGACTTCATGCGCCACTTAGGAAACGCTGTGTGTGATGAATTAAATTTATCAGCTTTTTAAAGCAATTCAAATTTTCCCATTAGAAACTACTTTTAGCTCTTGAGTAGTGGCGACATATCTTCACAAACAAAGAAGTATATGTACAAAATATAATTTAAAACTGCGTGTCGTGCAGCTATAACACACATGCAGATGCTCTACTATTAATGCTAGAAAGGCATCGAGCAATCGGTATACACTTCTAGGTCAATTATATTAGGCTAATTACAGAAGGACCAACTTCTACTTCACATGATCCACGCATCGCATTTCCTCTGGTTAGGTATAATTTGTATTTTCATTCAAGTCAGTCCATGTACCTTTTAAAATGTATTCAAAATTTAACCTTTAAACATCGGCGGTACATATGCTGTACCAAAAAATTATTTTTCGCTCGCTTCGGCTCCGGTACAACTGCTGTACCAAACTATGTAGAGACAGTTCTTTCCCCCCTTTTTCCCAGCACACCTTTTTACAACTTCCCCTAGCCCTTTTTACGACTTTGCTTCTATTGTCCGTAATTGGGTGGGGATATTTTTCGCCAACGTTATCAGTTGTGAGCGAATTCCTTATCATTGGCGACCTTTAAGAACAACCGAATTCGAAAAAATACTCCGTTAGATGGCTTTACGCTGTCTATGATCGATAGAATTTTCTTTCTCTTGTTTTTCTTCGAATTTTTAGAATGAATCTGAAATTTCTCGCAGAAATAGAGATTGAGAATTTGATGAAATATTTAGATGAAGAAAATTTTGTTGATAGACACCCAAAAAAATCTGATGGTGACTTAGCAAAGTTACCATCAGAGAATGGGGGAAAGAAAAATTAACCACTTCCAAGCAAAAAATTGAGGCAGATTACCACAAGCACATGGGATATGTTAATTTAGGAGACCACAGTGCATACATCTACACTTTTGCTAGACGAATTAGGAAATTGACAAAAAATTATTGCCTCATCGATATTGTTGTGTTTCTGATATTTAAGTCGTGCCAAACTAAGTTAAAAACTCAGTTTAAAAGAATTTAGAATGAATTTAATAACATCTCTGATAGGAAAATTAAATCATAAAATGCAGAGCCATTGGTAATAAAAAAAATGAAGACAATTGATAGTAAATTTTCTCATTGGCCAATTGATGAAAAGAAAAGAAGAAAGTACACATATTGTGCGAAAAAGAATTTACAAAAAAGAACAACTATAATCAGTAAGGCATGCAATTTGGCTCTTTGTATTGACCAGAACTGTTTCGAAGAATAACACACAATTTATTTAAAAATATCTTAAAACATAAACCAATAAAAAAATCAAGACTAGAATAAAAAAAAAGATTAAAACTAATACATTTTTAATAAATAGAAAAGGAAAAAATAACAAAAAAAGCTTATTTAAGAGCCAAAAATTTTAAAAAGTAGAATTAACTTCACATTTTTAAAACAGACATTTCAAAAGCATTGTTACAAGAACTTTTCAATTTAAGATATGTTTCCTTTAAAAAAACAAATTAATACTTTTTCTTCTTTAAGATTAAAGTTTCATAGAAATATTTGATGTAAAAAAAGTGTTACATATTATTTTCATTGGAATGCATAAATTAACTGAAGGTTTTGCCTTAATTTGACGTACTTAAGATTTACTCAGCAGCTTTGAAACGTGTACAATTAAGTTAAAAATTATTTTTTAAATCTCTCTAATGATAATATTTAATAACAAAAGGGGCCACGCTAGCTGACGAGTGAGGTCGCAAACTCGTAGCCGGGATTGAGTTGCGAGTTCAAATCCTGTTCAATTGAAAACCGGCTATTAAGACTGTCTAGGTTCTAAGTCCTGATGTTGGTGTGGTGTGGAAGTTTGGTGATTGAATGCTGTCCTCATTGCTTGACCATCGTTCAAATTTATGAAGTCGTCACCAGTAATCTTCCTATTGTTTCAAAATGCGATGTTATTAAAAAGTCAAATCGAAATATTTGGAGTACATTGATTTTTTTGTGCATTAAAAAGGGGTTAATTTAAAAATTAAATGTTTAGTAATAATGTTCAACATATTGTTCTTAAATTTTTCCTTCTTTTAAATATTTCATTGAATAATTTTGAAAACATGAGGCATTTTTTTTACATGGGTTCAATGTTGCAGTTAAATCGGTAAGTTGCAATAATAAGACCACAGATAAAGTCTGCACACCAAGCCATTCGATTACACGCCTATATAAATTATTACGAGTTTATGATTGAACTATCACATTCTCAAAGTGTATAGTCATGAGATTACAGAAGATATTAATTTAATATTGTTTTAACGTACTTGCTTCTAGAAAATATCTTAGTAATATGGAATAGCTTTCGCTTTCTTTTTTATTTTTGTTTGAAAATGTTAATGTTCGCAATACACGACTCTAAGTTATGATGAATATACATTTGAAAGTTTGTATGTCACTCAATTAAAAATGGGAACCAGGAATTCAGAAAAAAATTATTATATGATATGGCGCCAAATATTAGGATCTTTCTTTCTCGTCAATGATTGCTGACAAAAAAATCAGCAACCCTTATTATCTCCCCTTTGTAACTAGCTAACACACGTGGTGAACTCGAACTTCCCAGTGGGGGGAAGAAAAAATTTTCTCAATCCTAAAAGCGCCGACTGGAAAGGATATTTTGACATAGAATCAGCCGAGTTCTAAAGGTTAAGTTTCTAAACAATATTGAAAAATTGACAAGATAGTTGAGTCTGTACTGGGATATGAAACAAGACTCGTGGGATGTTCTTGGGTACATTTATGTACAATAAAAATTTCAAACTTTTATTCAGATGACTCAGCTCCGCGAGCTACATGCAGCCCATGGGTTGTCCAGGCCTGCTTTAAGGCACAAGTCAACTGGGCCACATCTAGTTCTCAACCACATCATTATCATAATCCAAATTCCAAGTAACATTACTCCCGAACATATTCTCCAAAAAACTGGGACGGCTTGTACATATATTTGACGATGCATGCTATATACCATCTACTTAAAATTTATAGGCAAGAACAGAGTAATGGGTATCAATTTTTTTTAAAGCATAATTACTTTTGAAATTTATTTAAATCTTTCTAGATTTAATGAAAGTCAGAATAAAAAGATTTGAAAAATGCAGGGAACTTGATAAATTATTAAAACTCCCCTTTATTAATAAAATTTCTACCAGATTATCTAATAATACAATCGAAGTTGAAAGACTGAGAAACCAACTATTTTAAGTGTTCAAGAAGGAATAAGACTTACAAAATCAACAAAGCTTCCTTAAAAAAAAAAAACCTTGTTAGCTGAACAGTCTAATTACAAAGCCCATTCTACGTAAGACCCAATTGTAATGAGATTGAAATGTCATGGCTTCAAGCTTATATTTATGTAAAAATTAGATGGACAACTGTCACTAATAATCCTTATATTGCTTTTAAGTGCAATGTTAAACATGGCTTCATTCACTTTTCATACAGTAAAGTTTACTTTCTGAAGTTCAATAAAATGTTTAAATTATATGTGAAATTATCTGTATCAATATGGAGAACTTGTGCATTTATTCTAAATGTTATCAATAAGCTTATACAAAATTAAAGGAATCTGTATATTATAAAAACAATTTAAGAATATATAATTCCATTCAAGGAGTGACTGTACGGTTTCATGGCACAAAGTTTGTATGTTACACCAAACATTTGTTAAATATTAAAATAAATTTTAAAAATATGAAATAAACACAAGATAAAATGGTTTAAAGTAATTTAAAATGTGATGTAAAAGGCCAATATGTTTTAAAAAAGCAAATAAATTAAGGAGGGGGATTCGCCTACAAAGTCAAATAGGTTTACAACTGAAGAGTCAAAGAAAATACGATGATTGTGTAAGACCAGACAGACAATTAAAATGTGGTGAATAGAGTAAGGGGCATGGCAGGAAGGAAACTCTGAAGCACCCACCCCAAATAAAAGATGTCTATGGGTAAATAGAGTATGTCCAATGTGATCTATTCCGAGAGAGTATAGGATAAAAAGGAAAAAATACAGTGATGCAATTGTTTATTAAAATCGCACTGAGACAACACATTTTTGAGGCTAGGTTTAGAACACATTCTTTATAACAATGGTTAATTTTAAAAGTTGAAACAATTTCCTATTAGAAGCCTGTCATAATTATAATATTTAGTACCACCAGAAATTTTGTTTATAATCTGAACGGACTACTAATACAGATTAGAATATCTTTAATTTGATAACCTACTTCAAAAATTAAAGAATGCAGACCAAGTACTTTCAAATTTTATACCCAGTAATGTTTCTTTATTTCATACCTTAATCACAGAATCAAATTGTCGACAAAACGAGATAAGCAGCCATACCATTACACGATACACCAGATTTTAATATTTGACTACTTTGTCTTTTAAGACATTGAAAATAAAAATTACATAAAATTGAAAAAATAAAAGTACAGAAATAGTTCATGAAAATATCACAATGAAATTTGAAAACAAAAAATTACCCATTTATTTAAAAAAAAAAAAACGAGTCTTTACATTCAATTTCCGATGTAAACAAAAATGATAAAAAGCCAAGATATGAAGTTAAGAGTTATGCAGAAAGTAGATGCAAATTTATTGTTACAAAATATCAAAACATACGAAAGTTTCATTAACATTAATTATAGTTGTCCAGAGTTAGCAACAGATATTTTCTTAGAAGTTTTTCCACTCTGACTTCCATAACTTTCTACCTTTTTCACAACATCCATTCCCTCAATAACTTGACCAAACACAACGTGCTTGTTATCCAACCTAGAGAGAATAAAATGCAATTTATATTTTTAAATCTAAAAAAAAAAAAATTCAATCTTCATAACAAAACTATAATTTCTTAAAAATGAAAACCATGGTTTAACATGCTTTAAATTATAAATACAAGTGTAGGATGATTTTAAATAAAATCTATTTTATATTAAACATTTCAAGACAGTTGATAAAATCAATAAAGTACAAACCATGTTGTTTTTGCAGTACAGATGAAAAACTGGGATCCATTGGTATTTTTACCAGCATTTGCCATGGAAAGAATTCCTGAAAAGTAAATATGTAAATTTTAAAATAAAAGTTATAACCAACTAAATTCAACCTTATATATTAACTCATATAAACAAAAGTTGTGTTTTACATGCCTTTATGCATTAACAAGATCTACATGACATTGCAACATTTACACAACAATCAGATCTTACAAATCTGCACATATTCCGATTACCATATTCTCAAAGACCCATTTAGCAATTTGTATTTTTAGAAATATTTTCAAAAAGTGGAGTTAGGCAAATGAAAGGAAGTTATGACAAACTTTTAGAATCTATGTACCAATTACAAAGAATAGAACGTGTAACTTTTAACTAATTTCAAACAATTAAGTTCTCATTCACATGCCAACTGTTCAAAATGTCCAATATATAAGGATTAAGAAATTACAAAAAGTAATCAAAGAAAATTTACATCATTCAATTTGTAAAAAAACTTGACCAAATCATATTTGACCTCACAGAAGTATATCGGTATCTATTTTCGATTTGAACAAGTCACTCGCCATCTCTCCATCCCATTTTCTCAAAAACCCACTATTGCAAAAATGCACCACTGGTGTTACATATGAATGAACTTCTCCTAATCTATTATTTACATAGTTTCAATACGTGACAATTTTTACATCGTTTGTCAGGTAAAATACCTTATTTAACATCCATTTTATTGTTTGGTAAATTAAAAGTTAAAAGACTTAAATTAGAAAAATTTAAAGACGATTCCTAACAAAGTTTTGAATCATACATACTCAATAAGATTTAAAATGTATTTATTACTTCATGAACAAAAGATTTCAAATAGTAATAAATTTCAAAATTCTAAAGGGATACCTGATATGAAGACATGTTCAAAAAATTTCAAACAAATCTTATTTTGTTCCATTTCACAAAAATCTTTCACATACATGTCTTACTTTAATACGAGGTAACATGGTTTCTTAAAAGACCTACCTGGACCAGTATGCTTCAAAATAAAGTTTTCATCTTCAAATTTGTTTCCATAAATAGATTTTCCACCAGTTCCATCACCTCGAGTAAAGTCTCCCCCTTGGCACATAAATCCTGGGATGACTCGGTGGAATGTACTTCCCTTGTAACCAAAACCATTTTCACCGGTACATAATGCTCTGAAGTTTTCTAAACATAAATGAGAATAGTAATCTATAGATTCAATATACACTTACAAAGTCAGATCATTATAAGATTAGACTTTAATATGAAGACTTGGGTTCGATAAAAACTTTTGGGCAATATATCTCTAAAACCCGAGACTTATTTACTATCACCAGGGTTGGCGAAAGAGTCAACAGCCTTTTTTTCTAATGCAATTGCTCAAGTTAAAAAAGGTACTAACTCATTAAACTATCTTAATTTTATTAATCCTTATTACTACCATTTTCAGTACAGAATCTAATGTGAACACAAACTTACTTTCACTTTTTCTTAGCATTAATTTTTCACTATATTAATTAGCTTATTATAAAATTGTTAAATTTCATTTGAAGCATTACCGTTAACACTTCCGATTTTTCATATTATTTAGATTTATTGATATTTAACATTAGTATCTTGATTTTCCACTAATATACCCAATTTTCATATATTATCTTCATCTTATTCAGACCTTCATGTTTAAATGATTTTTATATAATACTTTTATACATATAATTAGATTAACATTAATTATGTGCCTACAATTAAGTCTTTATTTAATATCAAGGAAATTCAACAAATAAGATTTGTGTCACAATAAAAATATTCCCACATAATCTTTACTTACTTGCAATAAGCTAAAAAATGAGAAATATTTACAATAAAATTTGGTTGGAAAGACGACTTTTAAAAGAGTGGAATAGAGACCAGTTAAGATTTTAGTTATAACACAACAGATTAAGACATTCTGATTAGCACAATTTAGGAATGGGAAGAATAATTTACTCTTAATTGCAGGAAAGCTTCTATTCTCTATAGGTCAAGACTGTTACAATCATTTTGCAGCAAATCAAGGCTTGCTTTTGTCGATCCAACTACCATACTATTTTTCGATCTAACTATCATACATTTTGTCGAGGCAAAACTACCATACTATTCCAACAGAAAGTACTCGTTATAACATTAAAGCCATGCTCTCATTACAATAGGTAAGTAAACTTTCGATTTCATTCATCTGTATATACAGAAAATTATGCAATTCAAAGGGAGCCAACTATTTAAATCTATTTTAAAAGTTATTAGGGACACATTTGATTAGGATAAAAAACCCAATACATGAACTTTCGAAAGAACATTTCTTAGAAATGAAAAATATTTTTCAATTGCTTTTTTTCTTGTACAGTCATTTTCATATATTCAGCACTGTTAAGTTGCTTCCCCTCAAAATTATTTAGGTAAATACACTTTTCACCAGTATTTTTAGTTATCTATATATTTCATTTACTTTTCAATCTTTTATACTTATTTCATTAGAAAATAAACTCTGTTTCAAATTAAATTTATCTCTGCATAATAGCTTTCATTTTCAACGAATTTTTTTTTATAATGCTTCCATTAAAAAATACAGTTCATGACAATCTCAACACTCTAATTGATTCACAGTACTAAATTGTTTTCAAAATACCCTATTTTCACAACTTTCTTTTGCAATTCAAGGGGTAATTACTGCCTTTCCTTTAATCTCTAACTTCTCTACAAAAATAGGTTTTCACAATTGTCTGGAACCAAGAAATTCTTTCCAACCCCGAATTAAAAATTCTACGATTTTTACGCAAATCTTTATATTAAAACTGCTTCTATTATAATAGAATGTTTAAAAAAAAAAAAAAAAAACCTACATTAATGAAGTTTCAATATTGTCTATTAAAATACATATATTACATATTTTAAATTTAAACACAGTCCAGTAAGCTACTATTTTATAAGCTTTCAAGAATTTCATTATTAAAAAAAATTAATTACCTGCAGTCTTGGGTACCACATCAGCTCTCAACTAGATAGGAAGAAAAAAAATATTAAAACATTCTATTTAAAAATAGATTGTTTCAAAATACGCATGATTTTATTAATACCTTTGACAAAATTGCAATACTAATTCAAATGAAAAGTCATATCAACATTTATTAATGAAAATTTAGTCCTTCAGGTTCATAAACATACCTTTGAAATTGAAACCATGTTATTGTTATTTAAAATATGTATCAGAAAATGACATCACTTTCATATCCTGAACAGATCGCACAAGCATGAAAACTTGTACAGGTAACCATTGGAACATGCATACTTCTGTAGTAGCAAGTCTAGTTATTTAATACCTACACTTCAATTTTTATGCTCCACGAGTCTTATTAATTTATTATAAAAACAATTATTTCACTGCATTAATATAAACATTTGAAAATCCATTTAAATATATTTTAATTCTATTTATTTAAAAACATTGTAGAATTAGACTCAAATGAATGAAATTAATAATATTCAATAAATGAACTATATATATGCATAAAGTTCAACTAAAAAACTGTGCTTGATTTTCGACCCAGCAGTAGGGTATAGTCAACCTGGAGTGCCATCAGTTGTTTCGAACCCTGGTCTAGTAGGTCCAAACTAAAGTTGACGAATAACTTTTTGTTAAACATTTACCAAACAAGCCAAAAGAGAAGTCCCACTCATCCCAGTTATTAAGGCATTAACTTCAGATATTGTTGACGAGAGCTGCAGCATACCCCCTCCCCAGTATCATATGTAAAGAAACATGTTATTTTATAAAGATTTAACATTGACCACTGCATTCAATATACATTCCTTCCCCGCTGAATCGAGACTTACATGGCACAGTTTCCACTGGTTGTCATCAGCCACTTCAAATCAAGTGGAGAGCCTCGGGTGTTTTTTAGCAGGATTATCACAAGTTGCGATTTATGCATAATTGTCTTAGACACACAGAGGTTCAGTATTTTACATTAGGAACATGTTTTACATAGTGCTACTGTCAGTCTTCAAGCCTCAAATAACAACTTCGACATCGAGAGGTTTTTAGATCCAGTATGGTGCGAGAGAATTGATGTACCTTAGAGGACCAACGCTGCTGTTTCAAACCCTGGTAATAAGGTATGAAAAGTTGACCGGTCACTTTTTTGCTACACCTATACCAACCAGGCTAAAAAAAGCACCTCCTTCAGGTAGTTAAGGCTTTTTTAATTTTATTGTTTAAGAGAGCTGCTGCAACACCATTTGCATCAGGAAACTTGTTAATTTAAAATTTCATTATGCAATATAATTTAGAAACTTTATTGCATGTAAACGGAATCAGCCATTATAAGAGTAAATATTAACATACATTTTCAGCAAGTCTCAAAATATAAGGAATTAACTATTAGGTTAGCCTTTACTATCACCAAAAAATACCGCCAAGTTTAGTGATAAATGATGATTTGTATCAACTCGTACCACATTCAATTGGATGACACTCTAGGAGATACCCAAGTTTTAAGTTTTTTTTATATGAATTAAATATTAAATTTCCAAAATTAAGAAGTTCCAAGATTGTTTCAAAGAAAATAATACTATCATTAAAAGATCAGATTCACTATATCTTGTAAATTGTTTTCTATACGAGGAAAATATTTTATAAGTATATATATTTAAAAATAGACCCTAGAATTCAAAATATATCTGAAAAACCATGTCCATAATCAACCTGTAAAGAAAGTACTTCTTGACAAAAAAAAATAAATTATTTTATAGTTTAATAAAAATGATTGAAATGTCACAAAAAGAATCTAAACATCAGCATTTTAATTTCACCCTTATGTTCTAGTTCCTTAAAAATATCTAAACTTATAATACATTTTGCATGAACATAGTTTTGTTGGAAATTTCGATAGTAACCCTTTTTTTAAAAACACGATGCTTGGCACAAAAAAAAAATGATGCCAAATTTGGCAGGTGGACAATATACTAAAGCTGCTCTTCAACACTAATTATTTAAAAATGAAATAAGACTAGTCTCCAAGGTAAATATAACATTAATACTTATCCGATTGAATTTTAAAACTAGACATTCAGAATGAAAAATTAGAATTTCTAAAATCAATTATTTTTCTAACTAGCAGAAAGCAGCATCATTAACTTTAAAGAAAACATCTGTAAAATGAATTTATTAAAGCCATAAAATTCTCATCACAATGATAATTATAGCAACTATACAAGATCCTCCCTCCCCAAGACAGCTATGCAATGTTAAAAAAAAAAAATAATTATATAACAGGAATTTTAATAAACTAGTCATCAAGAATAACTAACCAATAAAAAAATTTAAAGTAAATGAAAATTAAAAAAAAACTACTGTTGCATACAAATTTTCCTGTTTTATTCAGCTATGAAAATATTTTAAATATGCCTTTAATCAAAAATCTTTTAAACCTAAACTGAACCCTAAAAAAGTTTGGATTTATCGTTATATATGAAATTTTCATAAACCAAGGACGCATTTTATTTTCCGAACTGTCCAAAGTTCGTTATAAATGCAACTTATTCTTGCTACAACTCCTACATGAAACGATCTATTTTAAGACCAGATTCACAGTAACTAAGTAATACACGGAATATCTAAGCTTAATTACTTCCTCTCCCCATTAAAATCAGACTGACATATTTGTATAACAATGTCTTTTAAACTGAACTAATTATTTAAGTGATGTTCCTAAAAAAATTTTGGAAAATTGCAAATACTGCCAATGAGTATCCTCCAAAATTAGAAATGTAGCTTTTTTTCCCCTCCAAACAAATATTTTGAAATATCATGGTACAATAAGGATGGACTAGATAATTTGTGAATGCATTAATTAACAAGTCTTGTAAGCGATCTGAAGAATGAGTTAACGCCCTTTTAACCAAATGGTTCAATATGGTAAAAATTTCTTACTAAACAAGTAAAATATTTGAAAATTAACACACAATTTATCACGATATGATTATTCAAGGTATAAATATATTAACGCAACTGAATTTTAATAAAAAAAATTAAAATATAATTCCATGTTCCCAAGACCGAAATAAGCCTAAAAAGAGAAAATGGCCATTTTCATTTTAGATTACGCACAAGTATTTACAGTTTCGAACTTCATCAATTACTCGTATAACACTTTAGCGCCCCAGAAATATAAACGATTTCTACAAAATTAAATACATAACAAAAGCAATAAATTTTAGTTTGAAGCCGGAAATAAAGAAACGCTCACATGCATTACACGCCATGTTTAAGACTAATTAAAAAATATTATAAAAGAGCATACTTCCATGACAATTCTGCCTAATGGCTGATTATCAGCACTAATATCAAAGAAAACTTGAGGTTTAGCCATAGTTTCAGAAGCAAAATTTCTAACGAATACAGATGCTGAGAACTGACTCGCAGGAGACAATACAAGATGCCGGTAGTTCGTGAAAGTGGTAGAACGCTGTGCGAGCCTTTGTAACACGTGAGCTAGCGCCATAGTTATAGATGATGCCAAATTTCAATAAGTATTTTCCGTTTGTGAAGTTGATAAGACTGATTGTGAGTTGATTTTATTGGCTTTTTAGATAGAACTGCTTAGAGATCCAATAATGCTGGGATATTTGCATTAAGCTTCGGGGAGAAAAGACAAGAAAAATACCAAAGAAGACTCCAAGAAAAAGACAATTCTTTACGATCAACTTTTCGACATTCACAAGAGCTGTTGTCATCTGCAATTCAAAGGCTGTGTTACTAGGACATTTTAGACTGTCGTCCTTACCTCGAGGATCTGGCCTTTTTTGAGAAAACTATTGTCTTGCAGGGGTTTCTATCTACTGTGGGATATCAGAAAAATGAGACAGCGGACTATCTGGCTAAAAGGGGTGTTTTAATTAAGCAGAATGTTTCTCGTCCTTTGCCTCTCTGTACAGTTAAAAACCTTATTAAAAAATCTACCTAAGTCCATACTAAGGAGGACCTTTCTAATTGTCTAACTCTAAAGGCTTGGAAGAATACTATCTCTGATTTGAATAAAAGCCCATGACATAGAGCGGTTGCTGAATTCTGCCTAGCCACCGGACATGAATGCTTACGAAACATCTTTTTAGATGCAAAATTGTTCCTTCCCTGGCATGCACTCTGTGCAGCTCTGATGAGGATATGGACATCGCTCATCATCTTCACTGCCCTGCACTTCGAAAGTTTTTTTTCTTTCTGAACGTTGCTGGGAGGCTAGAGACATGTTGGATTAATGAACTTTGTTGCAGCATTTCTTGTTCTTATTTTGTGTTTTGTTCCATTGTAATTGTATTGTAATTGTTTTACTTTCTTTTTCTTTTGCTGTAACTATTTATAATCTGCAATTAGAAATAAAAAAAACTTTTCTACATAATAAGTATCATTTAAAACAGTGGTGTCGCTATATATAGGTGTTTCCTTTAGATATCATGCGACACTCTACAGATTTTAAGTAATTCTGAGTGCTATAAGAAAATATCAATAAGCAAAACAAAAAAAAAAAAAATACAGAAAAATTCATATTAATCTACATGTTCTTGCAATATAATTACTCAAAGGATAAATAAATAGTATTTTTTAATTTTAGTCCTAGGTTTTTGTAACATCCTGATCTGAGTCAATTCAAGTATAGTATATGCTTTACTCAACCAATTTCATCTTCATTTATATAATTCGATTGAATAATATGCTTTCACATTTCTTGTGGTTAATTCAACGTATCAAAACAATACGTAAGACGTGTTAGTGGCCTTTCCCCCCCCCCTCCATTGAGTTTTCTGAGAGCTGTAGTTCTTCAAGAGCGATACTTAAGTATATATATTGTGTCGAATAAAACCTGATTCGAAATTTTTGTGTTTTTCAATAATTTGTTCATGCATAATTTGGTTAGCTATTAACATCTCTCTTAGGGTTATTGGTGACTTCGTAATATTCAGCTATAGTCAATAGACAAGGGCGACGCTTAAGCTGGTACCTCTCTGTGTAAAATTCCTTTTTGCCGATGAAAGGACGGGGAATCCCATCAGATTTAACCCGTATCAACTTAATTCATAGAGGGATCAATCATACGTTAAGTATGACAATTGTAACTTAATTATCTGGAAATTCTATTTTATATTTAAACTTTTAATCAGCTTTTACAACGATCTACAAACAAACTAATTTAAATTAATATAAAGTTATCTTCAGGATAATACTTTAAGAATTTGAAAGTAAAAAATTGAAATAAATTTGAATATCTGCAAAGTTTCGTTGATTACAATAATAAAAGTTGAAAAAACGTTAACAAGGATCTGTGTTTTGTACGTTAATTTTTGAAAAAGAGGCTTTAATTTTTTTTAAAATTAATCCCAGATTTCCAATTTTAAAGATAGTCATAATTTTAAAAATGGTAAAAACTGAGTTTGTATTTGTGTAGCTAAATTGAATGAAACAGAAAGCGAACTATTACAATATTTTAGACAACTGGCATTAATTGATATCTTTGACTCTGAGCCTGCTGCGTTTTGATGTTAGGAGAATAATAGATCAACCTAAGTAACATCTCCTCCTCAAGAAATAGAGAGTGTACACAGACTACCATTCCAGTAAATTGAGATTGGTTAAAATTATGTTATCTTGAAATCATCACCAAGAAAAATGTAAATAAAATGTTTCAAGAAAAATTAGTAAAATACATTATTACGAAATTCTTATTTAAACACATCCTTTACAAACTTAACATTTAATGAAATTTTAAAAACGAATTAATAAAAATCGGAAGAAAAGATGATAAAAAATGTTATAAGGTCTAATAGAAAATTTCATTGTAAAACGAAAAGATGTTTGTAAGAGTTTACAATATATGTATTTCTATATTAAGGGAAATAACAAAAGGAGCAAAAAGCAAGGAAAAACAATAGTAATAATCTTTCTTCCGAACCCCCCCCCCCTCCAAAAAAAAAAAAAAAAAAAATAAAGTGAAATTTATAGATTTTTTTTCATTGAAATACAATTGTCATTTGAAATCGTTTTTGTATTTTTTAATTTCATATTTATAAGGATCCAAAACAAGTTATGTTAAAAAATTGTTATCAAATAAATTTAACTTTTATTTTTCCGGTACTATTCTGGGGAGTCTTTAATTTACAGGATTGAAGATTTTTCCCTGCCAAATTCTCATTTGTAGAAACGTTGATTGCCAAGGCGTTTTCCTTAAGAGGGTCCAAATTGTAGCAATCATGCGCAAGACGATCCGATCCTCGGAAACCTTTCTGCATAGTAATACAATGAGTAACCGATTCTTATGTCATAGCTGTGTTAGCATAAAAAGAAATCAACAGCATCACGGGGTAAATTATTATGTTTTTAATGACACAAAATATCACAGTTACAAGGACGGAAATAAAACAATTAACAGTACATTTAGAAGGCAAAAAGTTTTTCACGAGCTAACTTAAGCCTAGCCCAAGATTGGTCAGCGACAGTGACGTCGTTAAGTACTCGAAATCTAAGCTCTCTCTGCCGAAAAAATACCGGGTGGCAGGGCCACATACTTACTATAATGAATTCCATCATGTGATGCCATCTACTGTCCCGTTTAGAAGTTAGCGGGTTACAACTGTTTTTTTTTTTTTTTTTTTTTTGACATTCACCAGTTTTCCAGCAATCTTGTTTTCTAAAAAGTGTTGTCGCTTAAATTGCGCTACAGCTATCTTCTTGCTGTTTATATGAAAGTTTTTCTTGTGGTATTTTAAACGAGCCACTATTAAAACGAACCACTGAAAAATATTTTTAAAGAAATGATTATCAGTTTGAAGATGTAAATTGAAGTTATGTAGTAAAAGCAAATGGAAATTATTCAAAGTAATTTGAATCGAATAAAAATAATTAAAATTATAAGAAAATGCGTGAATTTTATAACCGTAAGTACTAGAATAAATAGGGGGGGGGGGCGGGGCGGGGAAAGTAAGGGGTCCCCCTCCCCCTTCGTTATCATTGAATTATCGGAGAGGATTATCTCGTATTCTTTGGAATGATTAAATTCTTTACTGAATTTTATTTAATTGTACTGAATTTATTCGCAACTGATTTAGTGTATAACATCGAATCTTTCAAACAATTTTTTTAAATATTGAATTTCATAGAAGATGTAATTTTGAAATAAATATAATACTACGGTACAGCGTCTTAATGTAGTATTATTTTCCATTCTTTATTACTGTTTATAGCTTTTCAAAAAGAAATAATTTAAAATAAGGCAAAATATACTTGCTTAAAGAATCTCATTAGTGAACAGCATTGCAAAATTAGTTTGCTGTTTCAGGTAATGAAACCCTTCAAGTGAAGATGGTGAAAGTAAATATCGCTCAATCCAGAAATTCTGAACAATCGAATAAGAACTCCACCACTTGCTGGTAGGATTTTCAAAAGGAACGAGTGTGAAGTGTTTTATCTCATGGAAATGTGATCAAACAATATTTTATTATACAGAGAAGCCTTTTTTTTTACGAGTGAAAAATTGGTAATGGGTTTTAAATTTATCTCATGTTAATGTATAAAAATTTTAAAATTATTTTTTAACAAATTAAGTACATTTCAATTTCCCCCTCAAATGTCAAGATTTATATTTCAATAACTAATACCACTAAAAACTACCTCAATGTTTAAGCAGCTTTGAGTGGTTTCTTTCTTTTTTACTGTATCCAATTAAAAAATATTAGTAAAAATCATTTGGATGAAATCTGTATGTGTCAGAATTCTTTTCGATGAAAAAGAGTTTACCTTTCATTCACCACAATTTATATTTCGATAAATAAATTTGAAAAATTAAAAGCTAAAAAATTTAATTTCTGACGGATCTTTCGGAGCTTAAAAGAAGGAATGCCATCATAAGGGTTATAATATTAAATTAAAAATTATTGGAAATTAAATAATTAAGTTGGAAAATAAAGTTTTTAAAAATAAAAATTAAACTCATGTATTCTAAATTTCAAAGTAAAAATTAAAGCATAAGATCAATTCAAATAGTGAGCAAACCATGTTTATGAATTCCTTAATCCATAAAATTTTGTTCAAAAAATTAAGCATCAAATTTTTTACAAAAAGTTAAAAAACTTCAATATTGTTTTAAAAAATATTGCACCAGCATTAAAAACGAAAAATATAAACAGGGTAATAGAATAATTTTGAATCTTAAATTATTAAAAAAAAAGAATTTTTAAGAAATTACTCTTTTCTAAATAATATAGCACCTCTTTTTCCTCAATGTAAAAAAAGTACAATTGGAAAAAAAAATTAGATTTAAAAATAAATAGATATCGAAATCGTAACATATCGGCAATATATTTCGAGTAGAACTTGGGTCATGATTTGCATTTTCCGTCCTCTATTACACTCTATAACAAAAAAAAAAAAAAAAAAAAAAAACGGCGCTTCAAGAAGGAGTTGCCCGATTGAGACAAAAGTTGGTGGATAGGAAGATTATGTACAGAATATAAAATGATTAAAATTTCAGAAAAATTGAATGCTTTATTTCAGAGTTACATAGTTACAAAGTAAAGAGCCCAATACGGTGTGGACCCACCTCTAACCTGGATTCAAGCAACCACACGACGTGACATGGAGTGATAAAGTACTTGATGGTCTCCTACTGTATTTCTAGCCAAATTTGCTCCAATTGTCCTGCTAGGTCATGAACGTTCCCTAGTAGATGCAGTCACCATCCCATCATATCTCAGACATTTTCGATTGAAGAGAGATCTGGCTGTCCAAGGAAGTGTTTGACAAGCTGTAAGACAGTTCATAACTAGTAACACGTGCCGTATGTGGTCTGGCATTTTCTTGCTGAAAAATAAAGCCAGGGTATTGCCTTAAACACCAAGAAGGTGAATTTTGAAGTTTTCAAGAATGTATTTGATAATGGGTTTATTTGGAACAAATAATGTTCTTAAAATAAACCAATTTATAGCATAATTGATTAACTTATATATATGTGTGTTATTAGATATTAGAATCTGTAGAGTAAAAGTTGAAATAAAACGTTTCGTACTTTAAAAACCAGTTGGAAAAGAACAATATATTCTTTACAAAAATATGTAAATTAATAATAAAAGTATTACTCTTGCTTATGAAATTCCATTTGAATTAACTAAAATATGCATTAATATCATAGGCATTTTTGATAAGGTATACTTAATTTTGAGTTATTGCAAAATTTCACTATTTTTTCACACATATCCATTGGAGCATGTGAAGTAAAATTTGAAACAATACTTTTATAAAACTTATTTTCGAACTTAAATATAAAATAAAGAATCTAATATATGGAGTTTCGAATTGAAGCTCTTATACAGTAGAGTATGTCTCTTTTAAAATTTCTTCTTTGTGTATAAAATGAGGATTTCAAAATACTATAAAAAAGTATAGCTTCAAAATAACAATGCCCCACAGATATAATCGTACGCCTTATAAAAATTTAATATTACTAATTTAAAAGTTAACTTAACAATGAACAATATATTTTTTGAGTATATATATATATATATATATATATATATATATATATATATATATATATATATAAATTTCTATCATACATTTGCTATTTTCTTTTTTTAAAAAAGAACATCTCGAAAATATGCAACACTATACATGAAAATTTTCCTCATCTGTACACGAGTTAAATCATATTACCGTTCCCTAGCACCCGAACTGATATTTATTCTTACAAATCCATACCAAACCTAATTTTCGACTGGAATTTTTATTTGTTGAAGTCTCACTACCACAAATGGGACACATCGGTGTCGATATTCTATCCGGAAGTACTCTTGTTTCCGTTAAAATATCTTTAAAGGTTTTTTTTCTTCAAGAAACTAGTATCAAAAAAGTTTATAATTTCTAGTGAATGATGCATCTGAAACAAGAAAATTACTCTAAATTAAGTTACATTATTATTAAGTTTTATTTTAAATAACAAATTAAAATAAACAAAGTCGTTTCTATCAAAATTAATTAATTATTTTATTTTATTTATATATTATTTCTGGTTACGTTAGTCTTAAAAAAATGGAAGTAATGATTACAATAATTTAAAACTCGATTTTAAAAATTTCGTAGTTTTTGCATTGAAAATCTATAAATTTAATTATCATGAAATGCTATCGCATGGTTATTAATCACTATTACTCTGATTGAAAATGCTAACATTAACTGCAAATTTCATACTTAACTCTTAAAAATGTTGGTAGATAAATATTGTAAAAATATGCTGAAAAAATATAATAAAAATATGCACAAAATACTCAAAATTTAGTAAAAAATATGCATTATAGCAGATTAATTGTCAAAATAACTCTTAGAAATATTTTATGAATTAAATGTTTAATAAATATATTGTAGAAGAATAAGCGTCAAAAATTTAACGAAATACTAATTTGTCAGTGCTCTGAAAGATGAAATATTGTTTAAACACGTAACTTGCAAGGCAATCCATAAACAAGTCAAACAAATTACTATTCACAGTTATTTTTTAATAACAATTATGAGAGTCAGATTAGATGAAATGTGCCTCCAGATTTGAAACTGAGAGAACACTCTTTTGCAAAATGAAACAGTAAAAATGTTAAGAATTTAGATACAGAAAAAAATAGAAATAAAAGATATTATAAATAACGAACTAATTTCAAAACAGCAATAAGCCAAATATCAATTATTTTTATGATTTTTCAAATGCATCCAAAGTACTTCTGTGTAGTTTAAAATAATTACGTAATAACAAATAATATATTCAGCTTCAATTTATATATATATATATATATATATATATATATATATATATATATATATATATATATATATATATATCTGTGGGTGTGGGTGAGTGTGTATATGTATGCATAAGATAAAGCAATGAAATTATCAAAAACACATAAATATAAGAGAATAATTAAAATCCAAAATCGACAAAAGAAAACATTTATAGAACTATGTAAAATAAATGAATAAAAATTAAAATCAAATTTGAAACTAAATGAATAATTTGAATAACCAACAAAACAAAACATGCACGTTCAGATTGGGGACAGAATTGAGGAGTTAAACATGTTTTATGGTACCAACCCTCTCCCAGTGTATCTTGTTGGGTAAAGATTCGATTACTCCAAAATGTAATTTGTAGAAAAGAAACAAGAAGAAAAAAAAATAAAAAATAAATAAATAAATTGCAAGGCAAGATATCTCAATTACAAAACTTTTTTAAAAACCAATATTTTCCATTCAAATAGTCTTCATCTAAAAACTTTTCAATTAAAAACAATCCATTAAAATTTCCTATTGAAAATATCTAATTAAATTTTTCTATTAAAATATCCAAAAAAGCCCTTCAATTAAAAACCATCCACTTAAAAATGTTAAAAAAAATTTAAAACACAAATTAGTACAGTTAAAATCTTTTTAGTTAAAGATTTAAAACTTTAAAAACAACAACATACCCCAAATCCATGTTTTTCAAGAAGAATCAATTTAATTTACAAAATACAAAAGCCAAAATTTAAGATCTTGTGACATGTGATTAAGAATTACAGTGCAATAGGTTCAAGGAACCTTTTAAATGAAGATGTCTAACATTATGCACTGTTGCCAGATAAAATTTAAATATCAATAATACTTAGTTAAGTTGAGTTTAAAAGTTTCAAAATATGGAATATTTAATAAAAATCTCATAATGAATACAATCATGAATATAAATCATATCCAATGAAACACAAACCAGAATTTTAATTCTTAAAATTATTTGGAATCCATTGAATAAAATATGCGTCTGGAAATATATACTATTTAGAAATGTTTTAAGAGATCTTCATATCTAGACCAATAACTAGCTGTCTTTGCAATCCTAAGGTTGTGTGGTGGATTTGTTTTTGAATTGAAAGTTATTTAAATTTCACGAAAGTTCTGAAAGGCAATAGCCCTTACGTATAAGACTACATTTTTGCAAAATGTCACAATTCTAAAAGATATCAGAATAAATTGTCACTCCTCAAGATGTAAATATCAAAAATTCATATAAATCAATTTATAAATTAAAGATCCTAGTGAAAAAAATTGTCATAATGTAAAAAAAACCTTTCTATATATCCAATCTAATTTACTTAATCACATTTCAATATCCTCTAGAGTCACCTAAGAACTCCTCAGGGGAAATTTTAAATACATATCAAAATGGATCATTATACAAATTAGTGGGAATATATTTTTTAAAAAATCTAATGGATAATCACATTCTATATATTCTCCAATAAATTTATTAATATTATTGAATCCGTCTTTATCATAAGTAGCTAACAATTTATTACAATGCATACAGTTTAAAATAATGTTTTTGTTCACAGATAAGTTAATATTACATTTCCAGTAAGGCATTTTAATTACCATAAATTTAAATTCATCACTTTTATCAAATAAATTACAACAAATGTTGTAATCATTTAGCTGTAGTTCTGCATCTAAATATTGAGCCTTATTTATATCTGAATTAGTCTGCAATAAAACCAAATAATTTGGATAAAAATCTCTACATATACTAAAAATTATTAGGTTATCTATATAACTATATAAAACCTAAAAAGATTTGCTCATGTGATTCGATTCATAAAAATGAAAGTCAGATCAACTAGAATGTTGCTAGCTGGTCCTCCTAGAGGCTAGCTCTTTATCTGTCTGTATATTTTCTCATTGAAAATTATATAATTTTTCTACAGTACTAATTAAATTTGCTCAGTTTTATCGTATTTTTTATGTTATATTTATTATAGAGTATCATCAGAATCCTAATCATATCCTCTATATCAATAGAATTATACAAATCTTGAAAATCATAACTATAAATTGCCTAGACTTGGGTATTGGCTATGGAATTAATTAATACTGTACTATTTTTAATAATGGCTGTAATTTGTGTTATATATGTTATATGTTATATATGTTATATGTTATATGTTATATATATATATATATATATATAAATCAAAATTTCTGGGCAAATTTTGCTTTATAACCCGTATTAGAAATCAATCTTCAATAGAAATTAATTTATGAAATTGTATTAATAATGGCGTGTTTTTTTAAATTAAAACCATCTGAAAAACAAAATATTCTCAGTAATTCTACCTTAAGAATAAATAATTTATTATATATGGTTTATATTCTATCAAAAATAGCCTTAGTTTTGTTTATAAGTGCGACATTAATAAAACAAACCAATCAAGTGTAAAAGAAGTTGAAGTTTTTCAGTTGAAATTGCTATTAACTTACTGCTAAGAGAATGAATATTTTTAAGGAATAACGGGTAATTTCTGCTAAAAGAAATGATCAAATTTATACTCATTTATAATCACAAAAATTATTTCGCATGGATGTTGATAATTTGTAAAAAAAAAAATTCCGCTCTCTCCCTCTCTTTCTTAATTGCACAGACATATTTATAGAAGGAATCGTCTACATAATTATAAGCATTTATTATAAAAAATTATCTTTAAATTAGATTAAATCAGAATATATCATTCACTTACTCTTAAATAACAGTAAAATATGCATGCACTCTAAACATCTATTAATTAATATATATAGATACATTTTATTAAGAATATACATTAAATATTTTCATGATAATATTTACCTAGGGATTCAAAAATATGCTCAACAACTTGAAATTCTCTCTTTTTTAAAAAAAATGTTTTTATGTATTTCACTTGGTGTGTGTATCAGTGTGACATCAAATTTTCGATCGTTAATTTAACCACCTTCCCATCAAGCTGGAGCGTTGAAACTTGGAATTGTTCTTACTCGCCTAACAATGCAATATTTAAACATTTGCGATAAGCTTTAACTAATATTTCAATAATTATTTTTAATGATGCAGTTTAGCCAAACCACTTGGTTCGATTTCAAAAATTGCCAAACTTGGTGCTTTTTTTTTTTTTTTTTGGCTGAACGTTAAGTCCACGAAGCGGACCAGGGTAGCCACGTTTGGCAAAACACGGCCAAATAATTCTTTTCGCCAAGGGTGGTTGGGCTAAACTGCATTCCAACCATTTAATTTATTGGATGAATTAATTAACTTTAGTTAATTTTAACGCTTTTACAACGTTTTTCTGAATTTCACTTGGTGTGTGTGTGTGTCATCAAATTTTCAATCGTTAATTTAACCAACTTCCCATCAAGCTAGAGCTTTGAAATTTTGGGAATCGTTCGTACTCGCCTAACAATGCAATATTTAGACGTTTGCGACAACTTTTAACTCATATTTTTTTTAAATAATGCAGTTTAGCCCAATCACTTGGCGCAATTTGAATAATTGCCAAACTTGGCGAATTTTTTTTTTTTTTTTGGCTGAATGTTAAGTTCGCTTCGCGGACCAATTTAGCAACATTTGGCAAAATACCGACAAATAATTCCTGTCTCCAAGAGTGGTTTGACTAAACTGTATTCCAACCATTTAATTTACCGGTTTAATTAATTTTAGTTAGTTTTAACGTTGTTATGTATTTCACTTGGTGTGTGTCTGTATGTATGTGTATCGGTGTGTCATCAAATTGTCTATTGTTAATTTAACCAACTTCCCATCAAGCTAGAGCTCTGAAATTTTGGGAACCGTTCATACTTGCCTAACAATGCAATATTTAAATATTTGCGACCATTTTTAACTTATATTTCAATAATTTTCTTTAATAAACTTTGCCACCATATAAAAACACTGGTTTTTATCTCGAATTATTATTATTATTTTGCCATAACTCCATCAGAAATCATCAGAGAGACATGAAATTCAGAAATGAGAGATAACATTTTGTACTAAAGCTACAATGAAAGCATAGTTGCGCAAAAATGAATGCAATGCGTATAGCATGAAATCAAAAAAAAAAAAAAAAAAAAGAAAAAAAAGAAAAAAAAAGGCTTTATTGAACTTATGGTATCGTTACACATGATTGTCTGTCCAAGAGGTAGAACAACAAGCAGATGTTCCTTAGTATGGGATATGCCCTCCCCTCACTACAATGGTTGCTTCGCACCGTCTCTCCATACTCAGCACCTGATTGTCCACAAGTTCTTGAGGTAAGAGTGCTCATTGCTCAATAAGCATCTGTTTCAGTTATTGTGTGTTATCCAGAGGATGTAATCGTGCCGCATGGTGTCTACCCAAAGCATCCCACACGTATTCCAAGGGACTTTAATTTGGGGAGAACGCTGGTCAATCCATTCGAGTGATAACTTTTCAGTAGCTACTGTACCGTAGTGGCAAATATATTTCGAGGCATCCCTTTTAAATCCAAAATCGTTTAGTAACAACCCCATATCACACTCATACAAATACACCAGAATTCATCTTACAGACCTCTGCTCTCGCCAAGGACAACGTCTCGTGTGCGAAACTGTCTGGGCGGGCAACGCATCAATTTCCGCTTTGGGGAGCAGTGACATCAATCAAAACAGAGTATAACATTTCCAAGAATAAGTAATAAAAAATACATGCGAGCCATGACGTTACACTACTGAACATCAGTAGTCAGGTGTGAGCGTGCATTGCCAACCATAAAAACGAAGTCTAGTCCAATAGAAACTCGGAACAGACGCACATAGGGAAGGATCACCTCCTTACAATAGTGATCTCCGGTTACAGAACCTCTGTCGAAAACGTGGAGCTCAGTCCACCCGTTCAGTATAATGCATCCCCAGGCAACAACTCCAGGACTACCGTAATGGTCTCTTTCCGGGATGTTACTGGGATAAAACAGTGTCCCGACTCTCTCAAAATCAACTGAGTTGAGAATCGCTTATGGCACTGAAACGACTCTCATCGCAAAGAGGACACGACTCCAATCGTGAGATGTCCAGTTTTAGTGCTCCTTACACTCCTCTAAACGGTGCCGCCGATGGTCAACTTTCAAAGGGGTGCCACCTTTTTGAAGACTTCTAGCCACAGTAAATCGCGACACTTGTAGCCCTGTTGCTGAATAATGATGCTTTCTGACTGATATCAGGCTCTTTTTGTCTGCAGGGCGATATATCGGTGATCCACTGCAATTGTTTTTCTAGAGTGGTCAACACCAACCTTTCTAACAGCTGTATCTATGGTTTAGAAGACTTTCCAAGTGCGCGAAACGACACTTTTGTTGATTCCTAACTCTTCAGCTACACTGGTCAAACCCGTCCTCCAGTTGTCCGATCAATCTTCCACGTATGAAGTCGTACAGGTGCTTTCTTCCAGCCTTATTTCACGAAAGAATTTACTTGCACTTGCAACGCGCGCGAATATCTTTCATTGCTCTTCCGTATTCCTTTTATTGTAGTTTTGAGCGGTGCGCTCGAACCGCGTACACTTACGTCGTCTATCATGTGTTCCTGACATTTGCATACGCATCACCTTCCTACTGAATTGCGTGTTCATTGTACTGATCACAATAACCCCTTTTCTACAATTTCATGGCTATCTTCTTAAAATTTACGTTCTTGTTTAAGTTTTACACAATAGTGTAAATTTTTTCCTCATTTGTTTATTAAATAATCATACTTTTGATAAAAACTCAAACTATATCTTGATTTTCTAAAAGCATTTTTTAAGCTTTTAAATGCTGTTTTGGCATGAAAAAAAAACAAGAATTTGAAAATATCGGAAAACCTGATTATAAAACACAATGTAAATTTTTAATTAATTTCTACCAATTTGACAAATTATTTTCTACCAATCGTCTGAATTAGAATATTTCAAATTTGTCTCTGTAGTGTCAATTTATTTTTAATCTTACATGAAATGTGTACAATTACATTCATATTTTCGATATTAGAATAATAGTAATTGATTTAATAGCACTTGATTTATTTTTTCTTCTTAACAATAAATTCTTCCCTATTAATACTCTACTCAGAATGTAAATTATATTTTTGAAAATGCAAGAAAATCCGGCTATTGATCTTGTGCCTTCTTAATTCAAATTTTCTCTCCTTTTAATCAAACATGTCATTTCTTTTATCAGATTCTGAAGGTATTTTGCATTAATCATATTGGTAAGATAATATTTTATAATTAGGTAAAACAGCGAAAAAGTCTAGAGAAACAAAAGTTTGGGAAATTTTTCTAAAAATTTTAATTACATCACAATTATAAAACACTCTTTGAAACATTAAAATTTGTAAAAAAGTGGCATGAAAGTTTACTTATGAGACCAAAAACACATTTAAAATTAATATAAGTGTTTAATTGTAATTGAACTTTGTTTCAATTGTCTTCTTTTTAAGTATTTGACTTTAGAAAAATCTGCCTCTTTCTGTCTTTCAATTTACTATTTCCCATTTCAATAGTAAATTAAGTTCTGTTATAATGTATTAGTTTTCGTGAATATTTTAAACAGCTGAGATTTTCCTAGCTGTTATCTATTTCGTTCCGTGTGTAAAACACATGAAGGGTGAGGATATTTTTGCATTTGGAAAATTTGTAAGCTACTTGATGGTCCTTGTCTTAACTGTATTATTTCTTAAAAATTTAATATTCCTTAATTTAATTCGTAAAAAAAACTTTACTTGAAAAATTGATGAAGTTCTAAATTTATCCTGAGGTATAAAATATTAATAGAATATATTTTCTTATAAATAAGATAATGTATTAACTATGTGAGTGTTATTTTTTAAATTATTCCAATTTCAAAATTTATCTTATTTTTGTAAACAAGTGAGTACAGAAAACGTTAATAAAATGCGTTAATAAAAAATATAAAATTTAACAAAATCTTTGATCAAATCTTTCAAATATGGCGCAACATTTGAAAAATCGTTTGTCGTAATTCTGTGAAATGATGATTGTTTAAATGTAAGCGATATTTAGGTTTTACGAACTTTATTGGGAGTAAAGATTTACAGCAATATGTTGTACCCAAAATTAAAATTAGACTATTACTGATTGATTAATTGTTTTATTAACTTCACTCAAAAAAACCACAAGGGAGGTTTTGCGATGGTCCTCGTAATTTTAAACTTTGATCAAATGATGAGGACGAAAATTAAACACGGTCTCACTCACCAAACTTCCACATCACGCCAACTTGCGGACACTGATTCTCGATAGATAACGTGCATGTGCCCATAATCTGTAGGGGAGACTGGAAGCTAAACTAGTCTTATGGTTAACGTGATTCTGTGGTTTAAATTTGAGTTTACAAGGAACTGTAATAAATGCGTTTCATTTACTTAATGAAATGGATGGATTAAAAAAATTTTTTTTTTTGGTTGGATGAAGTATATAATAACAATAATAATAATAATAAATATTGATATATTTAATAATTATTTTGATTTTGTTAATTCGCAGTAAGATTTAAACTGATCAAAATTAAATATAATCATTGATCTCAAAATTTAAAATCTTTAAATTATAGTTTCGAAAGATATTTCCCATCTGAAAGAAAAAACCACTTGTAAAAGGAAAATGTGTATAACAAACCTTTTTCAAAACGCATGGCAATAGTTAATTAAAATAATACAGAATACGGACCCCATTTTGAGAATGGCTGAGATATTATGTTAAAAATTAGTTTTTCCATAATGTATATAAATGAATTTTGGATCAAAATGAAAAATAAATAACTATTTTTTTCGAGGAAAAAATGAAAAATTTAGTCTCTTTTGCAATAACATATTTATGAAAAATGGAATTTTCATCAATGATAATAGTAAAAAAATTTAGAGATCGACTTTCGGTTGTTTTACCGTTCCGACCCATATTACCGAACGGTAATGTAGGTCGGAACGGTAAAACCACAGTTAATTAATGAATCTTTTGATTAATATTATTCTCAAAATAAACCAAAATTACAGAACTTTATTTTGCTTCGTAATGACTTTGTGATTGTTTTTTTTTATTAATTTCTGTGATTTTTCTCAAAGGTTTACTGACATATATAATAATGACAATAATTATTTATTTGAATATTTGAATACATATGTAATAAATAATAAAAAAAAAGGCTACAATTATCTTACTTAGTAGTTCTTTAATACCCAGTAAATTTTTCTTTTGTTAAAAAAAAGCAATTTGTCCACACAGCTTTTTCACAAATTTTACTGATCTGCGGGCTAAAAAAAAGGTTAAGAAACTCTAGCCTACAAGTATATTAATGACTCCCCCCCCCCTTCTTTGTGAACAGATGATAGTTTTAAGACCACTGGACAGTTTGTCCTAAGAACAAATTTTAACTATACTTGTGATTCCCAACTTATTCAAACCCGGTATCTTTTATGAACTAAAGTTTCCAACGGCAACTTATCACTTGTAAAACTAGGACTAATACTAAGTAAGCGATAAAAATATGTGGATTTCCTGGCTCTCCTTATACAATTTTTTTAAAAAAACTCAAAAGTTAAGAAAAATGAACCATCTTTTACAACAAATAATTTTTTTTTAGTTAAGCTTAAATTACTTGCAATCTATTAATTAAAAAAAAAAACTAAAAGTAAAAATTATAAAAATGCTTAGATAATTATAAAATGATTAAAAAGTGTCTTTGATTACAACAATAAAAATTTAGAAAACATATGTATATAAATCTAGTTGGAATGCAGTTTAAATAGTTGGAATGCAGTTTAGCCCAACCACCCTTGGCGACAAGAATTATTTGGCGGTATTTTGCCAAATGTGGCTACCCTGGTCCGTTTTACGGACTTAAAATTCAGCCAAAAAAAATCGCCAAGTTTTGAAATCGTGCCAAGTGGTTGGGCTAAACTGCATTATTAAAGAAAATATTAGTTAAAACTTGTCGCAAATGTCTAGATATTGCATTGTTAGGCGAGTAAGAACGATTCCCAAAGTTTCAGAGCTCTAGCTTGATGGGAAGTAGGTTAAATTAACGATCGAAAATTTGATGACACATCCACCCACCAAGTGAAATATATAAAAACGTTTTAAAAACACGATTTACAAAGAAAATAAAGCAAATAATAAAAGCTTTATACCATCTTCATAAAAAATGTCTATGAAAAATGGAAAACTATTCGTAAAAATTTACAATACATGCGTAATTCTATTCAAAGGAATTAAATGAAGTAATAAAAGGCAAGAAAGAAATGAACTATAACAATATTTCCTCTTATATGCCTCGAAATTAAATTAGGTACATATATATATAGATTTTTTTTGTATTGAAATCAACATTTAAAATGAGAAAAATCAGTTTTTTCAATTTTTTTCTAATATAGTTTCAAATTTGAACAGTTATGAAATAAAAGTTATTATTACTTTAGAATGATAATAAGAAAATAAAAAAAAAAGAGAAAAATGAAATTTCACTTGTAGAAATTCGGTCTACATTTTTTTTAATACCATTCTCACAAATTGATAAGTGAGAGACTGTGAAGTTTTATGGCGCGAGAGAAAGATACAGCTATGCTGCGCTAAGCAAAGTGTAGCTATGTTATAAATGTTTGAAAAACTGAAAAAAGGAAAATTGGTTGATAAGAAGGAGAGTCGAAAATAGAGTAAGATCGTTAGCGTATCCCTGGGGTGCATCACCCGGGTTTACCATAGACAGTAAGCCCCATGGGAAAGAAAAAGAACTCTAAGGTATCTCGAGGTTGTGATCACAAATGGATCAGCTCTATGGCTTTACATTATGATCAAATAATATGTTTTCTTAACTTTAATAATTAACTACTGCTTCAAGTAATAAAACTGTAATTTCTATATAAAATGGAACGTAGTAATATCTTTTTTCAGCGCGTATGACATACCTCTTCCTCACTAGAATAAAATATCTTCAATTTTTTTTATTTCGTTAACAGTATTTAAAATATACTTCTAAGAGTGTTGTAAATTTTTTTTAAAAAAGTAAAGCGAGCCCGAAAATGGTGTAAAGAATGTATATAGTTTTTTTTAAAGAAATACAATTAATATAAGGGATATAATCATATTTAAAACTTTTTAATATAACAGAACTCGAAACTGTGTGTGATGCAAATAATTAATTTTTCAAAATATATAATTGTATTTGGAAATTTTTTTATGAGAGAATACATTTTTTAAATACGATCAATTACGCAACAGCAATCTTATGATTCGCGAGCTCTAGTTCTTTAGACACTTTGCCCAATCAGATTTTGTTTATGATTATGAAAATTTATTTTTTAGAATTAACCTATCATATTACTGGTGTATATTAATCACACATATTATTTTACAAGAAATAGGGAAAAGAAAGAAGAGTGAAGAGAGAGGATGTATGAGATATGTACAGGATAAAAAAATTTTTTTATTGAATTTTTAAACTTTTTTTTTAAATTTCAAATTCATTTTTTAAAAGCAGTTATTATAAAAGTCATAACTGTAATTAGAACTTTTTTTTATGTAGCGGAGGAATAAGCCTTACTATGCTACTTCTAAAACTCTTGTATAACTATGTCATAGTGTATGACGTAGCCTCTATTGAGTGACTGCCCCATTATAACGTTACTTGCTCAATTTGGCGATATTATGAAAAAATCTTCACGCAAGTTATGAAAAAATCTTCAACCCATTAAGTAATTAATCCCAATTAATCCAATTCACCCATTAAATAATTTTCCGTTTTTCTGTTATGATCGATTATCAAATTTTATTAACTCTAAAAATTTCGACTGTTTCAAATGAATGAATTGTAATTTCTAAATAAAAAAAAAGTACTATTGTAACGCAAAAGTATGCTTTTGAGAGTACGTAATAAACCCAGTGTATAGCATAAAATCTCTTCAGCATTTAAATATTTTTTTTTTTGTAAAATATTCTTCTAAGAAAGCTGTAAAATTTTTAAAGAAAAGTATGCATAGAACTTATGTAAGAATATATTATTTGAATATAAACTGTATAAAAATGTATAATTGTATTTAGGTTTTTTTTCCCTAATATAGCAGACTGATAAAAACCACGTAACATTTATCTCCAGCCAAAAGTACGTGATGTTGCAAAAGTAGGGAGCTAAAATGGATGACTCATATATTTCAGTGTTTCTTTCTCGGTTCCTCGATCTCGGCATAATCCAAGCTTTCATAGTTTTATTTTGTTTTTCTATATAATTTTTTAGTTTACCCTCTTATGTAGGATGATTCGTTGTCATTTATCAATACTAATTCTATTTAATGATCATTTAGAATTTGTTCAGCGTTCTGTGATTAACGATACTATTTACTAATCTCTCAGGCTGGTTGTTTTTAGACCCTAATTACAATGGCCATATTTTGAGAAGTCGCTCCAAACATTCATTCAATAACAACAATCAAATAGTATTGAGTGCTAATGTGGAGGACTCTTTACTCGGTTTGATATCGACATCTTGAAATTTTTAAAAATTTAAAACAAACATATTAAAAAAGTGCTTTGATGCACATATGAATTTATAAACCATGAATAAGAGGAAAGAGGATAGGAAAGTGAATTAATTATTTATAATGAGGGTTCTTATTTGGCTTGGTGTGTAGCAATGGTCAGCAAACTAGTTCAAAAAAGGGGAGGTAAGAATGGCGACAAGGCAAGTAAACAGTTGATTACCTGCTGAGTAGATGATTATGTAGGTCTTGAAGTGAAATAGTTGACTGAAAGAGGTTATTGAAGGAGTGATGAAAGATTTAATTGAAGGGGTCTGAGTTGGGTTGCAAAGTGTTAAGGGGGATTAGATGGAAATAATTATTGTGGAGGTTTGGTAGGGTAGAGCATGGATTCCATTATCGTGAGCAAAAATTAGCTGGGTTCGTATGATTTTTTGATCTATTATAGAATCTTCTAGAGAGATAGTTAATGTACTTATTAATAAGATGGATATTGAGATCCTTGTGTATGACAGAATTTCTAACATATCAAAATAAGTTGGTAATCATGCGGAGGATTTTATTTTGAAGGACCTGAATTTTTTAAATGGAAATAGGGGTGGCATAGCCCCACGTAGGAGAGCATAAAGTAAGATACGGCGGATTACTTGTTTATAGAGAAGAATATTGCTATCAAGAGTTAATAGTGAATTTCTGCCAATTAAAGGTATACAATTATGGATTTTGGCCCAGCATTTGTCAATTATCGATTGAATATGAAGTTTGAAGATGAATTTGGATTCCACAACAATCAGTTAGAAACGAGTGACAGTCCGGTGGGCTCTTTACTCAGTGTCATATTGAAGCCTTGATTTTTTTTTTTTAAATTAAAACAAGCATATTAAAATGTGCTTAATGCACAATTGAATTAAAAAAATATAAAAGAAAAGGATGAGAAAAGAGGATAGGAAAGTGAATGAATTATTTACAATGAGGATGAGATATTTAATAGATTTAATTTTTTTTTTACAAATCTTATCGTAAGTTAAGATTAAAAAAAATATTTATATTATTTTTTATTCCGTCAGTGCCTTTGATAGACTATGTCTAATCTTCAGCAAGAGGAGAGTATTATTTTTTTAAAATTTTATTATTATTGTAAAATTATAATAACTAAAATAGTAATAAATAAAATATTATTTAAACTTTTTTTTAATGATGTGAAAGCTGAAGAAGGAAGAGAAAAGTAAAAATGGTTCTTGTTTGGCTGAGTGCACAGCGGTGGTCAGCAAACTAGTTCAAGAGAGGAGAGGTAGGGATGGCGACAGGGTATTAAACAGCTGATGAAAAGCTGAATAGATGATGATGAAGGTCTTGGTGTAAGATGGTTGACTGAGAAAGAGGCTATTGAAGGAGTGATAAAGGAATTAATTAAAAGGGTCTGAGTTGGAATACAAAGTGTTATGGAGAAATTAGATGGAAATAATTATGGCAAGGTTGGTAGGAGTAGGGCATGGGTTCCATTATTATCAGCAGCAATTAGCTGGGCCTTTATTAATGGGTTAGGATTATTTGTTAGTCAAAAATAGAATCTTCTAGACAGTTGATGAACGGATTAATAGGAAGAATATTGAGATCCTTGTGTATGACAGAATTTCTGACGTACCAAGGTGAGTTAGTAATCATGCGGAGGATTTTATTTTGAAGGACCTGTATTTTTTTTAATGTGGGAAGGTGCGGCATGGCCCCAAATAGGGGAAGCATAAAGAAGGATAGGGCGCATTACTTGTTTATAGAAAAGAACTTTGTTAGCTAGAGTCAGTACTGAATTTCTGCCAATTAAAGGCATACAGTAATGGATTTTGGGGAGTTTGGAGTCCAAACATTCATTCATTTTCAAGAATCGTGCAATGCCGAGATCTTGCCAGAACTCCTAAAATTTTTTTAAAAAAATGAAGGAGTAATGGAATGATAAGAAATGACTTTTTTTAATCTCTGAAACCGAATTAAGTATGAAGCTTTTTAAGGATTTATGGAAAAATCAAAATTTATTGAATGCTGAAAAACAGCCTCATTTTATTTTCTTCCTCACTTTCGATTCTCAATTGTTTGGCAACACTGGGAATCCGCTGCTTTTTTTACGTTTTTTGGAATTGAGCTATTGTATACTGTGGAATATTCATCAAAAAATGTAAGTTTTAAAGTTTCATTTGCATTTATTTATCCATACTAATCTTTATTATATATGTGATTAAGTTTATTTTCAGAATCAAAATTCCTTTATGTTTGTGCACAATGTCTGAGATTCAGTATTTGTTTACCCCAAATGTGCATGTGTTCTACATTAAAATTGTTTTAGATCTGATTCTTTTAAAATTATTGTTATTTACAAAAAATAGAGAGTTAATTTGTGTTTATGTTGTCAAATGAATGTGTTGTAAATTAGTGGTAAAATATCTGTTATATAAATCTTGCTCATTTTTATTAACTCTTATTATTACTCCTATTATCCTATTATTATTATAATACTGGGCTGCTGTAACTGTTCCACTCAACATACATATTATGATTCATATTGAGTTGTAAATTGCATAATTAAATTGATGTTATCGTCTGGCACCACAAATATATGAATTTTGTGATTATGAAGAAAGGGGTTTTGGAAACTTTAAACCAATTTTGCTTTTGCAATCCTTTTCTCTCAATGCAAGTTCCTTTCCTGCAATGCCATTTCACAGCGTTCTTTTCAAAACTCAATTTCATCTCATGATTTTTCGAGCACAACTGTTTATTTCTATTAAGGCCTTTTGTTTGAAATAACTCAATTACCGACTTTTCATTCTTCGGCAATTCCCAAATTCATAGCAAGCAAATATGTAGCAAAAAAATAGACCAACAACCTGCCTCACATGGGGACAAGAAATTCAAACAGGAGTTATATCGCTGTCAAGCACAGTAGTATTGCATCGGGAGAGAGGTGAAGGGTTGCAATTGCGGTTCTGAATTTATTTGTTCAACATGATTTGGTGATTTTTTTTTATCCCCTTTAACAGAAAAGTACCACATCTTTATAAGATATTAAATTCTATTAAAATTCTTTGTCAAAATCTGTTGAGTGTTTCAGTTTGTATTAAAATAAATAATGATGTTGAAATTTTTTGAAGTGAACAGTTGGTTTTTAAAAAAATAATTTTTATTCTGTTCTTGTGAAACGAACTTCAATATTGGAAAAGCTAAATAAATTAATATTATTGAATTTTTTAAATTTGTATATATATCAATGAGTATATATATGTATTATAAATATTATGACAATTTTATCCATCTATATAAAAAAAATTCACTTTAATAAGAAATCATTTGGGTCGAATCTTGTTGTACAATTGCTGCTTGGCAAGATTAAAATTTTTTGGCTTTAAATTGCCAAGATGGTAACATTTCCTAGGCTTACCTATTTTCTGGCATTTCAAAAGATCCTTCAACTATAAAAAAGTAATGCAAGATTCTATTACTCTCTTTTTCATGTTAGATTGGGTCCAATTGTGACTTTTCACTGCAAATTTTGAAAATTAGTCGTCCGTTAAAAACATTCAAAATGAATCATTTTGAATAAATAGGTTTTGGTGAAAGGAAGAAGTAAATCAGTGTAAAAAATTATTGAAAATTCTAATAAATTCTGTTTAAAAGCAGTGTCATATGATAAATTTGGTAAATGTAGACAACATCAGATAATATATATATATATATATATATACACACACACACACTCGATTCTTTTTTTTTTTTTACATGATTTTGCAATAACATGGTTCAACAAATTTTTTCACAAATATTTTATTCTAATACGAATCCCTAGAAATTTCCCCCCAATTATTCAAATGATGTTTTTATCACCTAATACCACTGTTTTGATCCAGCCACTTGATCAGGGAATTTTAGCAGCCTTAAAATATACTACAATAAAGTAAATATTTAAATATATTTTAGGTTCAGAAAAAGAAAGAAATTTGATTGTTGTGGAAGCAAGGAGAAAGTTTACGATTATGAAATGTATGATACATGCTTCTTTTGTTATCAAACAGTTGGGTCAATTGACCCTAAATGCTTGTTGGAAAAACGTTTTGCAGCATGTGTGAAAAGTGGAAGTTTTGTTGTACAAAAAACAGCTGCGTGTTCTGAAATTGTAACTCAATCAGAAGTAGCTGGCAGCAAATGTTTTAAGAACATGCAAATGGCTGACATCAAATATTGATGCTAGAAAGCCCTTTGGATGAGGATGATTTGATCAAATTTATGATAGTTTGATAATAACGAAGTTGATAATGGCTAAGTCGAAAATAAAATTCAGTCATTAACGGCTGATTTAATTCAGGAAGGCTTGAAATATGCTACAAGTACTGAATATTTTCTTACTCATGATCCTGACATAGAGCATGCATTAAAATTTTAACAAAATCTTAATTTTGTTTAGCAGGATATCGAGAATTATATAAGCAACTTGAGAAACCAAAAAAACAATGGCTTATAAATGACTTTGTAACAACAACAAAAAATCAACAGAGGTTGTTAATAACAAACGAAATTCTTCATTTGAATCAAAGTCAACAGTTATGCTAGACATACTAGACATACCTGACACATCTTTGATGATAGTATTTTTGATCCAGTTCATAATAAACATGAATGCTTGTGTCAAGTAATGATGAAAAGTTATTAGTTAGTAGTTAGCATGCTTACTTCTTCTGTAGCAGTGTCAGCTTCGTTATTTTATAAATATCTCTCAACATCTTATCAATATTGTAAACATGTAATTAAATACATTTAATTTTTTTAAACCTTGAATAACGGAACCAAAAAAACTTATTGGAACTCTTTAAATTAAATAAATTTGTATACACATTGGTATTATATTAATATTTAATAAGGATATGTTTTAAAAATTTATACACTTTCATTATAAAAAAAATATTTTGAAAAAATGAAACACATTAATTATAAATATTTAAAATAGACTTTATATTTAATATAAAGATACATCCAAATGCAAAAGGAATTCAGACCTGAACTGAAGTGTTAATAAAAACTTCAATGGCGATGATAAATTAGTCGCTGCCATGGTAACTGATGGAGGAGAAATGAAAATGAGGGGAGGGAGAACAGTGACCTTGACATACCTATTTTAAAGTAACAGACTATAATTATATTACTGTGTAATTATAGTGCCAGTACTATGTAATTTATGTTACAATTTAATATTATGTAATTATAATGTTACTCTTTGTAATATATGGAAAACTGGAATGTAATTCTCATTCACCTCATACATATGCTCTTCAAGTTTAAATTAATTGTTTAATCATATTAGTTAACATATCCACATGTTCATTTAAGAATATCATACCTGTAAAATATGGACTTTTTATACATGGCATATCATAATTATTATTATGCTATTTTTAATCAAATTTAATTTTTGATTTTGTATATATTCTCATTTAATCTGACAACACATAAAACACCAATTGTTAAGTGTGATATTAGGATGTAAATATATGTGGAAATTTTCTGAAATTACATGAACAATTTCTATTTGAGAAATTTTCTGAAATTACATGAACAATTTCTATTTGAGAAATTTTACAGAAACTATAAAAACCAAAAGTTCTGAAGAATGAAGAGTAAAATCTTAGAGAGATGCTTAAAGAATGAATGAACTAATTTCAAGATGAAAGGAGTAAATATCTTGGAACTTTGAAACAATTTTTAATTTAAATACTTATTTTATTTTAAGTACTTATTTGCATTTCCTAATGCTTTGATCAACAATGTATTATTGCTTATTAAAGTAGTTTTCAAGTACTCTACAAGAATGTAAAATTCCATTATTTTTGAAAATTTGATTATTTGATCTCAATATTTTCTTTATTGGTAAATAAATATCTTCATACACAACCATAAATCCAATACATTATTTTTCATACCATGAAAGAAATAATGAAAGTGAATATAAACACTGTAAGGAATTATAATTAATTAAGTTAAATAAATTAAAATAAAAAAACTTAGGTACTTCCCTGTTAAAAGGGTGCCTGATGATGAATCGCCTAGTGAGTAAGAAATATTGCCAAGGTATATTGTATTGCAAGATAGGCTTCATGAGTTTAGCGATGATTTTTAGCTTAATCGTAATTTGATGGGCGCCGCTATAACAGAGAAGTACCAAAACTTTTATATCTTTGCTGCTATAATGTCTAATTTGGAGGAAGTGATGTAAATGTATTTCTCTTCTGGTACATGTTTCTTTTTTACATAAATTATATATTAAAAAAATCAATTTCAGTTCTAAATATTGTTAGAAAAATTATATGTAATACTTTATATTTGTTACATGTATTACATCTTATTTTATATGTTTAAAAAAAATCTTACATGCTTTCTTTTAACAGCTATCCAAAATGCACATATTTCTTCGAAGTCAGAATTTACATACAGTAGACATTGAAAATGGAACTGTTTATTCATTGAAAGTAAGTTATAAAAACTTTATAATTTTTTTATATTTTTTCCCTAGTAATTTTTCAGAGAAATATGTCAGTTTTATGTCTAGTAAATATTAGTTTTCTATTCATAAAATATTATATATAAGTTGAATGCTAAAAATGTTTAATCTAATCAAGTGTTATGTTATGATTTGCCCCTTTTAATTTATATTTTGCAAAATATTTATGTGTTAATCCAAATTTTATTAATGTAGTATGATTCTAAATTTAAGTAATTTTTGATAATGAATGAAAATCTAAATGAGAAAATGGAATTTACTGATATAATTAAGAAAGGGTGTCCATATTATTGAGAAAGAAAAATTTTTATGTTTTAATGAAAAAAGAAACTGGCACATATTGCCTTGAAACTTTTTTCTTAATATATCATAATGGTAATATATTTAAAAGAACTATTAATGATATGTATTTTGGTGCTTATTTATTTATTTTTAAATTTTTTTTGTGCATGATCTGTATTATGTAAAGGAATTTGATCTTGTTTTGTAATGATGAATTTTAATATTTGTAAATTTATTTCTTGTAATAAAGGTAGAAACAAGACTTAAGAGATTGGGGATAGGGATATAAGCTGTATGTTTTTTTAAAGTGTTCAAGTTTTACTTAAATTAAAAGAAAAATAGTTCAACTCATTCTTAATAAAAAAATAGTTGAATTTCAGTTAAGTAGAATGCAGCAAAATTAAAGATCTTTAAAAAACTGCAGTGAATGGCAATAAAAGTCTAAAATCAATATCTGAAATTTGTGTGTATACATTTTTGAATTATCAGTCATAAAAATATATTTCCATGTCTCAAGGTTGGTGTTAATAATGTTGAAAAAAACTGTATTTAATTTTAATAGTGGTGATGACTGTTTAATAGTGGTGAAAACTGTATTTAATTTTAATAGTAGTTTCAAAATTTTCCATAGAAATTCTTAGAAAAAGAAGAAGGTTTATGTGCTGAAGAACAGATACTTTATTATGCTGGAAATCCATTAGAAGATGATTTGGAAATTAATAGTTGTTTGGCAGATGGCGCTACTGTTGATGTTTCTGTTCGACTAAGGGGAGGTAAAAGATTATTTGTATATTTCTCCCTTCACATTTAGTATTTTTTAAAATTTTATAACTTGTAATAAAATAATTTTAAAAAATTTATTTTTTTATCAGGAAAAGTTCATGGTTCTTTAGCTCGAGCTGGTAAAGTTAAAGGACAAACACCAAAGGTATGAAAACTACTTTGTTTTTGCTGTCATATCACACTCAATGTTTTATTAATTAAGTTTAAAGGTTTTTTCCTTGACAAATTGAAAAATTTATTGTAAAATTAGCTAGAGTATTCATTCTTCTTTGTTGTTGACTTTTTAAAATAAAATGCTGCAGTCCTACTAGTAAATATGAAATTTTTTGAAGAAGGTCCATCAAAAATCCAGTGTAAGGCAATCTATCTAAGGAATTTTTAAAATGAAGGGTCTCCTTTTAATAATTTTCACTGAACTGCTATCAGTTTCCAACTAAAATTTCATTTTTGAAAGAATACTTTTTTCGATAATTCATTTGAGAAAAGAATAATTATACTGCTACAAAAAACACATGAATAAATAAAATGATGCTGGTGAAATTTTAAAATAAAATTTGACAATCCTATGTAGAGTAAACTAAGTAGCTCATATGAACATCTAAATAAACAACATACTGTACTATAAAAAAATACTCTTGACATAATAATCAATAATATAGACATATAGAAAATATATTAATAGTTTGCAAGCCAGTTTAGCTAGATAATTATAAAATTGCTGGTAAACATTAAGAACAGTACAATTCATAAAATACTGTCATAAATGTTCAATACATTTTGTCATAAATTGAAAATGTAATATAATCTTAAGCAGAGAGGTAAAAGGTAAAAATGTGAAATTCACTAATTGGTTGTAAATTTATTATTTTTCTTTTTTGTAAAATCCTTTAATTGTTATTTTTTAGCATTTTTTTTAAAAAAAATGTTAAAATGATAGCACTTTTCTGTGCTATTTTGAAAAATACACTAAAAATTAGATAATTAGCATATATGAATTTAAATTAGTATCTTGAAAAAAAAATTGAATCTTTTAGATTGTGAAGAAATTGTAACTTTGCAACATTTCGTTTGAGAGCTAGAGTACAGATCATTTCAAAAATATGCTCCAACAATGAATATATATAAAAAACATATTTATATCTTGGTGAACACCATCATCACCCCCAGTTTCATTGTACCAAAATTGTGTCCTTGGGCTTTTCTATCATATGCTGTCAATTCACATGCACACTCTTCCTTATATAGAATATTACTAATTTTAAAGTCAATTGTGTTTAACTGTTAAATAATCCTGGACTGTAAAGCCCTATTTATGTAATTCTTGAATAAATGTAAATTGTTAGAGCAAAATTCATCTTCAAATTTTGAAGAAATTTCAAAATAAAATTAGTAACGCTTTTTTACTAATTTTATTTATTGTTATAATATAAATTTAAATAATGTTTTTTTTATTATTATTAATTTACTATATAGAAATTGCAAAAAAAGCTTTAAGTGCACTCCTGTTATTTTCCAGTGTAGACTTTCTGTAAATATGATTTAAACTTGATCTGTGATATAATGATGATTTTACTACCCACCAGAGAGGCTATTGCTTTAGTCAACCACAAAATATTTTAGATGTCTTCTTTTCAAAATTTTATTATAAATTTTTTTCTATATATGTTTGATGCCTGCGTTTACCTGTAATGAACTTAACTTTCAATAATATGTCCGGGGGGTGGGGTGGGGGTGGAGAACCTCTCCTAAATTTTTTTTTATTGGATTGAAATGAAACATAAAAACCTCGTGTTTTAATTACCAATCCTTTGATGTATTACTTTAAATCATATGTAATCAGGAATTAAGAAATGATTGAATATGAATATAATTATTCAGAATTTTAAGTCATTTGTGAAGCAGTCATTTTTGCCCCTAAATTTCCAAATTACTTCCTTTTAATTTGACTTTTTTTGGAATGTTTTGGGGGTCTAATGATTTTAATATTGATTTGTCATTATTATAGCCAACAAAAGGACTTTTGTAATAGATCACATAATGTAATAAATTAAAACAAATTCTGTTAATACATTGTAAAGAAAAAAGTCCCTAAGTGGTGAAATCTGTTCTTCACTATGCATTTTGTAGAATAAATTTTATTTAAGTTTCTTTTCTTTTTTTTTTTTCAAGTATCGTATCTTTATATGTATATGAAAAATTTCAGTTTTTTTCTTCCCATTCTCTGGTTAACTTGGAATTTCGATATCCAGGATCGACTCTGGTCCCATTTAATCCAACTTACCAACAAGGTTTTAGTGTATTTAGAAAAATAATTGGATCTAATATTGTTTAACATTTTAGTAATGAAAAAATCATCTCGGTAGACATAAAGGAAGAATTAGAATTTTTGCAGTTGCTTGTAAAAATTATTGTACTATATATGTGATCAATATTTTCATCTAATTTAGGTTGAAAAACAAGAAAAGAGAAAGAAGAAGACTGGTCGAGCAAAGCGAAGGATGCAGTTCAACAAACGATTTGTAAATGTTGTTGTTACTTTTGGACGAAAAAAAGGACCCAACTCCAATTCCTAGATCTGTAAAAATTTAATGAAATAAAAATGTTGATTGAATAAGTTGGGATATCCATTCTTTATCTGTCATTCTTGCATTCATATGTTGCACAAAAAAAAAAAAAATCAAATTATTTGTTTAAATACTTTTCACTTTACATAAGAATATATATATATATTTATGTTATATGTATAAAATAAAAATATTGCTGTGATAATATTTTTATTGATACATAATAAATAAATAAGATGATTTGTATGTTATACCATTGTGTAATATATGATTTAGTAATTTAAGGTAACAGTACACCTTTAAAGATATTTTTTTTTAATTGACTTAAATTTTGTCTAAAAATGCATATTTTATGACCTTATGAGGCTTCAAAATTAGAAAAGTACCCCTGAAAAGTTTAGTTAGGGTATATATTTTTATTGTCAAAGGGGCATTCTATACAAATAAACAAAAATTAAGACTTTCCACAAAATACGGTTATTAAAAAATAATAAATACATTAACATTTTATAACGTGAATAATACAGAGTATAACCTTATCTAGGGAATAGATTATTATTTTGATATTATAGCCCTTATGTAGGAAACTATGGTAGTTCAAGCTCTGAACATATTTTGTAAGTTTTGGAGAGAATTCTCGAATGAGGGATTTTGAATATGTGTGAAAAAAATATTACATGTGTACAGTGGTAAAGTTATAAATAGACTTGAGAATTTTTTAGGAGATAATTGAGTCAGATTTTGTTGATCGTATATTCAGTATTGTGTTGCACTTTTATTTAAAGCAGTTTGAAAAACAAGTAAAATAAAGTCTTATTAATACCAATATGCGATTCAATAAGTAATAAAGAAGTGAAACTTATTTGAAAAAAAACTGTCATCCCTTCCCCCTCCCTGATCTGATAAAGTGTGCAGGTAGAGAAACACTTTTCGAAAATGTGCTGTTTCATTCTACAAATGGAGGGAAGGAAGCCAATAAAAGCTTTCTTTTTTTTTTCGTGTAAAATGCAAATTGTTTCATCTTTTATAATGTAGCATCGTTTTTAATGTTACCAATAAAATGGAGCATCCTTATTAAATTTAGTAATTCTCATTACAGCTGGACAAAATTGATATAATTACTAATGACAGAGTGAACTAAGTTGGATTGGTGAATTAACATAAATTATTAATTTCTAAAATAAAATATGGAATCTGACTTTTTCTTTGATTGTGGTTGAAAATGGTTTAAATTGCATATTTCCATTTGAATCCAATCGTTAATTCCTTTGATTTTTAGTCCCCCTAGATTATTTTGAAAAAATTGTTAGTAGCCCGCTCATGTGTAACAAAGGTGGGCAAATGTGGCTCTTTGTTAAGTGCTACTCCCATTGAAAATTTAAAATCGTTTTTTAAAATTATATTTTTTCTACAAGGCTTGTTAAATCTGTTGAGGCTCATTGATGTGGAGAGCAAGGGATGGGGAGGGTGTCAGCTCATTTGTCATGCTCGTCACTTATGCTCAAAATTACAAGGCTCTGTGTCAAACCAACTTGAATTAAATACTGGAATCTAATTGCTAAATAATTTTTATGTTACATTAAAATTTAGAATTTAGTTGGATAATTGGTAATCACATATACAAAGGTTGAAATTTGGAATATTCTGCAATTTTTTGGTAAATTATTTTGAGCCTGATGTATGAGGAATTTTTCTTAAACAATAGTATTGGAACCTCATAAATTTTTACTTGCATAATATATTTTTATTCAAATTTGTTTCATTTGTATGCCATTCAATTTTGTATAATTGCTTATGAACTGCTTTTTATCTTTTTTTCTACAATCTAAGCTCAGTGTTGATAAAATCGGTTTTTCAAGTTTTAGTTGTTTTTTTTTTTTTTTTTTAAATTACATTTCAAATGTGTTAATTTATAAAATTAACCCTTTATCTCTTCCCTATTTTTAAAATTTTAAAAGGATTTGATTTTTGTGCCCGATATGTACATAGAATATTATTTTTAATGTTATTTTTATTCGAACAAAACTTAGGGCCGCGGTAACTTAGTGGTCATTGTTTCGGATTCGTGACCGGTGGTTTCCGTTCAGTCGCGGGTTCAATTATTGGACGCTAAAAACCCGACGTGTAACCGGGGCTGATGCACGTTAAATCTGTCGGGGGCCAAAGTCCTCCCGTTGGCGTGGTGTGGATGT
>BMAW01107070.1:208087-234465 GCA_019974015.1 Nephila pilipes
AAATGAATTCATTTTTAAAAATCAAAAGTGCATTTCAAAGACCGACTCCATTCAGTTTAATGATTGTTTTTTCTAAATTTTATTTACAACAAAAATAAAATTATACTACATCTAGAGTCATGTAGTAAACGCTTTTTATACATTTTCATTTTGTTGATATGTACAATCTTCATCTGTTATTGAACGTCCAACTTTTAGTGGTTGATCCCTTTTCGCTTGGTAGCTTGTGCATTTCAGACAGGCATTTTATTTTATATATTATGTTTTGAAGAGTTTCTAACAAAATCCATTTCGAATTAGCAAAAATTTGTTCCTGTAAATGAAGTATCACAATATCATAGAAATGATAAGTAGTGAATCAACATTTTTAAGAATGAATAAAATTTGTTTATAAGTTTTGTTGTGTTTTACCAAAATTCGTAAGAACTTGTTGATAATAAACTGTTTTTCACTCGTTACATGAACTGTTCATTTTATAATGAGAGTATCAAATGTAATGTATAAATATTAAAATTTTTCGATAAATGTTTTTTTATACCAAAAATACAGAAAGTATTTAAATACTTAAGTTGTAGTGACTGAGATCCATAGAAGTTCATCGTTTTGGTTGTCAATATGTATTTTAAATTCAACTTTTATAACTTGTTTAAATCGTTTTGAGAGAGATAATTTTAGTAATACGAGTTGTGTTTAGAGAATTATAGAAATTTCATTCAAAAACTTGTTTGAATTCGTGACAAATGTAAAATGTCTTAGATATGCTTTTTTTCAGATCTGCCTAAAAATTAATAAGAATGACGTTAATTAGTATGAGCAGAAAAAAATCAATAATAAAAATATTTGATTTAGGAATCGTAGTTTACAAGACGGGTCATATAAAGGTTATTTAAATGCAGAAAGTATAATATTATACAAAAATTCAAGAATACATATTAAACATGTAAATAATTAAAAAACCCATTATAATTTAAAAGTCTATAACAAAGTACAAACATCAAAGTCTACAAAGCATTTTTGAAGACCTGCAAAGCATCTAAAGAGAAAGAAATTAAATTAAAAAATGAAGACAAAATAATTTTATGCTGTTTCATACTTGGGACTGAGAAAAATACCTTTACACTACTTTACAATTGAGAGAATTACAATATAACGAAATCTTCATCTTCATCTTTTTTTTTTATTTTGTTAAATATTTGTGATGAGTTTTGTGACTTAATTTTTTTCTTCTTATCTTCATCATGGTATTCTTTTTCAATTTCATGTGGTTGCATTCGTATATTTCTTAAAAAAAATGTAATATTTCATAATTTTTATTCTTATTTTAGCAGATCTTATATATTTATTGCAGTAATTTTGTATAATTTCTTTTTGCTAACATTACAATAAATACATTTTAAAGATAATGAAAAGAACAGGTTAGTGCTTCAAGATTCGATTAAACTTGATGGAATGGTTTATCTATATCTATAACAGGTCTTAGAAATATTCACATACTTTGATTAGGATTTTAATGCAGATCTAGAGGAAGAATCTGGTTGTTTATAATTTATGTTATTTGAGCAGGCACTGTGTATTCCCAGCGCAGCTCTTCGTGCAGTTTCATCTTGCAGTTGGGTGTGCTGGAAAGAATTCCTGGACTGACCAAACACATTTGGAGAAGTTATTGCTGCATAAAAGAGAAATCATTAATCACTTTAATGAAGCATCTTAAAAGGCTAAGATTTTGTTAAGTATTTATATGCATTTATTGAAAAGTATTTCTTTTAATTTCGTGATAATTTTTATAACGAAATCCAACAATAACGAAAACAAAAAAGAATTAAATTTTTATATTAACCTAACCATAACCAGCTGCATTTGAAGAAGAAGAAAAAAAAAAAAAAAAACCCGGCGCATCTTCTATTCCAATTTTATATTTAGTTTGATTTTAGTTGTTGCTATTTTCTTCTTATCTGCTGTTCTCTCTGTCCATTTTTCTAGAAAATTAATGAAAATACGAGTAAACTTTTTTCGTTGTTAAATTCTTTTGCTAAACTGGTCAAATCTTTAAAATGCATAGTAGAGGAAAGAAAGTGAAAGGTATATATATATATATATATATATATATATCGATACATCTGGGACATGGTAGGTAAGGAACGTGCCATGGCGTCACTCAGAGGACGCCATTTGGCACATTCGTGTAATGCCAAGTCAAATTAATAAAAAAAATTATTAACTTATTGAAATTAATAATTTTTTATTTTAATTTAATTTTGAACAACAAAGTTTTACAATTAACATAAAAAATAGAGCAATAGAAATGTTATAATGTGTAAAATATTACGTATGTGTGTGAAAACATTTGTATTGTATTATTACATGATTCGTGTTTAAACTTTAAATGGAGATATTGTGTAATTTTACAGCAACAACAACAACAAAAATAGTTCTGTAAAGTTTTAATTTGCGCGGTTATGAGATTGGCAGTAGCGCCATCTTCGTTGTAGACTAGTTATCATAGTTAATACACATAATCTGAAAACTTTTGTTTTGATAAATTCATCAGCGTTGTATTCGTTTGAGCTCTACAGTTCCTTTTGTGATAAAAGTGCATTTAACTAACATTATATACTTGCAATTTCGTTCAGATAAGAATTTTGAAAACTTCTATATGAAGCTTTGTAAATAAATAATCATTTGCTACAAAAATTGCGTAAGATGTTAGAGCATTTTGAGTGTTTTTTTCTTAATAATTAACCTTTAAATTCCAAAGTTTTATTGTTTGATTTGTTACTCGATTTTATGCAAATGAAGCCCAACAAGAAATTATTCATTATAACATGCATTTAATCCTTGAAAGTATAACACGGGTCTTTTTCATCCAGGTTTTTCCTTTTGCGCATAATTTTACTAAAATGCATATGTATTTTGTTTAATTTATATATATATATATATATCATACAATTTTTTTCTGTAGTAAATGCAAATCCAATGAGAAAAATAATGAGGCATCATAATTTTTGTAAATTTTCTAGCCATTCGTAAACGACAGAATTTGCATTGGACACAAAAGACCATGTTTTCCTTTTTATGGTAAAAAAAAGAATTATATATTTTCTAAGGTTAGAGAAGAACGAATGTGAATATCAACGATGATCAAATTGACAGAGGAGACAAAAACGATCTGAAGGTTATCCTATTAACAAGTAAATAAATGTGTTAAAAGTATAACACTCATGAACTCTTTCCAGAAATCATCGCGAATGTTTCTTACAATGGATAGTAATTGAATGGAATTTTGCCGAGAATCGAGAAATTATAGACGTAGAAACGCAATTAACGATTGAGAAGGAAAAGCAGAAAACGCGCGATATGTTAACAATGAATAATTTACTGTATCAAGTTTCTCTCTTTTGCGGCTCAGAATATGGCTTTGCAGGGACACAGATAATCCCTTAATTAGGTGATGTAGGAAATTTCCTAGGTTTAGTGAAACTATTGGCCGTCTTCGATTCTATCATGCTAGCATGTCTCACTAATTTGCAAAATTCTCGAAGTTCTACTTCACACCTATCACAGAGTATACAGGACGAAATCATCCATCTGATGACATCCGCTATTAATCAAAATATGTTGAAAAATATTCGTATAGCCAGATACTTTGGTCTCAGGTTCGAATCAACCCCTGATCAGGCACACTGTGAGCAAGTTTCAGAAATAGTATGGCACGTGGAAGTTAATTTTGAGAAGAAAACTGTTTATGTTACAAAATCCTTCCTTGGCTTTATCCAAATAAAGTTAAAAGATGTCAAGAGCTTAGTTGCGACCATCTTAAATCAGTTAGAGAAGAATGACAGGAAGCTGCAGGAATGTCGGTCACAAATGTCTCCTGTTAACTAATGTTATGATAACTCTCCTGTCGGACGCAAAAGTGGTGTTCAGGAAAATACACGAAAAAAAAAAAAAAAAAAAATACCGTGGAAGTGTTTGTAAACGCAGCTAAATAGGATGCAACGATGGTAAAAATTTTTGATCCATTCTGGGAAAAACTCAAAACTGTTACGCCTATTGTTGCTTAGTTGGTGTCTACAACAAGATGGTGTGCAATGGTAGAAGATGTAAAACCAGTCAATAAATACAGTAAGAAAATACTAGAAATTCCCCAAACATGATGGATGATGCAAGAAAAGATGCCAGACAACTGTATAACCATACGTTGAGTTATGATTCTTTGTTTTAATAGGATTTTGAAATAAAGAACAAATTTATATTGACTGGGTTCAAAAGAGACTGCAGGATCCAAATTCCACGATGCTACCTTGGATTTGAAAGCTCTCACAGATCATTTCAATGATAAAAAAAAAACAAACAACAACTTTGGTTTGTTGAATCTCTAGACTTTGGACTTGGATTTTGTCAAGAATGGGTGGTTGAAACCAAAAGACGGCCAAGACAAAAAAAAAAAAAAAAAGTTTTATGCAAAATTTTGCAAAGAACAGATTTAGCCACCCAAGGTGCACTTTTTTTAAAGTAATTATTCTTTAGTTACTCAATTACAAAATATACAAGAATTAATGTAAATGATGAAATATCTAAGAATTGGCAATAGTAAACTTTTCCGAAACTAAAATTAAAGAAGACGATAAATTATTAAATTGAATATATTTAAGCTGAATGTAATTAAAATGAAAGCAAACGATAAATTATTAAATTGAATATTATATCAGCTACATGTGATTAAAATTGAAGCAAACGACAAAAAATTGAAAAGTGATATAGCCCCCCAAAAATGATCCATCTAAAACATAACCCCTTGGGTGGCTAAAAAAAATGGCTGCCTCACAGCTGTCTTAAAATTCTGAATAATGTTATTTATTTTCAGTCATATCTCGATTCCAATTTACAAATGATTTAAAGTAATACATAAATCGATAAGTAAATAAAATATTTAATTTTTATATTTGCTTCTCTTCAATCCAATATTAAAAATTGGGGGAAACTTAATAAGTCATATTTTTGAAAATTGAGCTCATTAGTGGGGAAAACAGGTATCAGATATATATTATATATATTTTATTTCAATCAAATAAAAATTCTGGAGAAATTTATTCTGACGCATTTTTGAAAATTAAGTTCGTTAATGGTGAAAGCAGTCATAGAAAATATACGGAAAAAACAAGATAAATTTTTGAATAAGGGTCAAGTACGACATTTTTTGAGTTAACTAAAACAATAGCCCCTTGGGTGGCTAAAAAAAAATGACCGGGGAAACTTCAAGTGATGCCGAATTAAGATCTAAACAGGAATAACGAAAGAGTAAAGAAGGAAACTATTTATCGTCTTTACGTGGATATGCACGAAAGGTTTACGCGTTTACACGACACTGGCGAGAAGTTTGGGTTATGTCCTGAATGTTATATATATATATATATATATATATATATATATATATATATGCAAAAGGTACAGTTCTAATAACCATTTGAGAATATTGTTACTGTAATTATAAAAGGTTTTTAAATATGTAATAAATATTTGAAAATATAAATACATGTTGATAACTCTTATTTTTAACGTGCCATTTTCCTAATAGTAAAGTAATTTTTCACTTACATGTGTATATTTTATTTAAAATCTTTTATTTCAAAATTATTCACGTAACGGTTTTGCTAGTTTACATAATTTGATTAATATGGTTCATTTGGGTATCAACATTTTAGAACTGATATTTTTCTATTTGTTTTGACGTACGTTTGTATTAGTGTGTATTAAAAAAAATTATTTTCCTAAAACAAGAGAGAGAGACAAATGAAAGGGCGTGTCATACTCATGCACTTCGTAGAAAATGGAAAAATGATCGTTGGGTATATATATATATATATATATATATATATATATATATATATATATATATACACACACACACACATACACCAGTATACACCAGTTATATACACCAGTTATTTTCTGGTGTATCATTTAAATTTTGAAACTCCCAGTCATCGTCCATCCAACATGATGTATCATTTACAGTAAAATACGTATATGTTGACTTTATCTTCATAGTTACGGAAAACGTCTTTTTTGGGTACTTAATCCTTCGGGCTAAGAACGGTGTTTAATTGATATTCTGATATCTACACTTCTCATATATCAGTGGGCTTGTAAGATTTCTTTTAGCATAACTTTTTGTGGTTTTTCGAATAGGTCTACGGAGGTGTCTACTGCATGGGCCCAGTTTGGAAAAGCGAGAGTCAGAATTAGTCGGATTATCTGTGTATAGATAAGCAATTTATTATGTGTACTTAATATAGATTTACGCGAGATAAGGGAGTAAAGTTAATGGGCTATTATATTGTGTGATGTGCCATTAGAAAATGAGTGCTCCAGGACCAGGGGATCTTTATATTATCAAGATAGATGCCAGGTACAATTTTTCTATGATTTCTGGAAAAGAAGACGTATTCTGTCTTGGAAACGGTCTGGGCTATTTCCCAAATCGAGTACCAATCTAATTTCGTGAGATTCAGGGCAAGTCCCGTAGTTTTTGGGCCATTTTTTTAAAACCCTTTTTTTTGTATCTACTTGTATAACTTCATTTCCTTTTTTTAGAGTGATCTCTTTATATGTACCATATTACGATGAGAAATTGTACACTCACCATTTGTGTTTGTAGACTGTACTGTTCTATCAATAGTTCTCAATCTGTATATTACTTGAATAATTTCCTTCTAGATCGAAAAATAGAAGTTGTTGTCTTTGCGTTCCAAACGTATTTTATTGCTTCTTTTCTTTTAAATTCTTTACCCTATATTTTGTTACAGTAATGTCTTAGACTAGATTTAACATTTTGATTGCTTTTCACGAGTTGATGTTTTGTTTTAAAATCTTGTTTGTATTGTAGGCATAGTGTACTATAATTTCTAATAATAAAAATACACTTAATTAATTTAAAATCTTTCTAATTAAAAAGTCAAATTACGTGATGTATTTGAAAATATAGTTAAATCTATTTGCTGTGTTCTTAGGTGTTGAATTAAATAACTAGAATTAAGTAGAATTTTTCGCTTATATAAAGAATTAGCGGAAAAATCTAGTTATCACTAACTGAATTATAGAACAATATATATTTCCTCCTCTTTCCAAGAAGAACGAATAAACCTCGATAAAAATTTTATCGATATCCTCAATTATAACCTCGATTTATTGTATTTTTATATTAAGAATGATTTTAATTATTCTCTTAGGCTGTATGAGAAAGCAAAATGTGAACCTAAGTAGAGCATCGTTAAGTCGGATCTCTGCGAATCGGATCTCCGGATAACCCGAATCTGTCTGCACGAATATTTATTTTTTAATTTGAGAAGCGATTTGTAAGTTTCCGTAATAACATTTATTTGTTTCATCTACGCTTTTTAAAAAATTATTTTCTTTTCTGAAATCTGACTGCTTTGAATGTACGAAAGGAAATTGGAGGGAAGAAGGCTTCATAAATATTCTGTACAATCAACAGAACAGTAACTACTCTTATCACCAAAGACAAATGGTATACGATACTACATTGTGTAAAATGGAAAATGCGATAAAACAACTTTAAGCGCACTTCTATTGCTCACAAAGTAGACGTCTTTATCATTTGTAAACATGATTCATACACGATTTTTTCGATGAAGATGATTTTCTGTCTATATGTTTCATTTTGGTTAACTTTCCCCCAATCTTCTATTAACCTGGATTTTTGATAAACCGGGCAGTCTCTGGTTTCATTTAATCTAACTTAACGAGGCTTTTCTGTACTTTTATTTACTAACCATTTTCCTGTACTGATCACTCAGCTTTAATCTTTTGGAAGGTCATCTCACAAATATTCTGCTTTATTTATTCTTCATGAAATTTCATATAGATAGATGCTTTTTACTTATAATTTTATTATATATTTATGTATTACTTTTCATTGTATTTTTAATAAGATTGTGCATATGTGCATAACAACTGTAGATTATTTATTTACTCGTATTAAGGTACTGTATTTTTACGTCTATACAGCTGCAAAATTCTTTTAAGTACTTACTTCTTGGCAGCGAAGGTGTATTTCTTGAACTTGTCATTACTTGATTAGGAAATGAAAAATTTTGTTGTGCAAGAGATGGGGCTATTGGAGGCAGGATTGGAACTCGCAAGCTGTTATTGTTTGCAGGCAATGATTCACTATTGGATAAAATTATTTTATTACTTTTCTATTAATTATTATTTAACTAATTATTAATTAATTAATTATTAATAATTTATTACTCTTAATATAATTACTTAATTATTAATACTTTAATGGAAAGTACAGAATAATCTCTTACGATTTTGAGAATTTTCTTGATTATTTAATTGTATGTGTAATTTCATTGGTTCGTTTATTAGTAAAAAGGTTTAAGAATTAGACTTTAAATTTACTCTAAAAGCAGATTAAATAATTGAGCTTTTTAATGTAAATAAATGAAAATAATTTTAGTGAATACTGATACCCATATATCATATGGAGCTGGTAAATTTACTTTTCTTCTTGATTAATACTAATTAAACTTATGAGATTTCAAATAATATTTATTTAAAATTATGTTATTGCTTTTTATATTATTTTAAATAAATTTACAGACATATACCTTTTTCTTTTTTTCCTTCTGAAAATATATATTTTTGTTGAGAAAAAAGTATCTCTGGAATTACAAAAACTAAATTAATGTTATTCTGAGATGATTTCATTTCAAAAGATCATAAAACATTTAAATATTTTGAGCCTGTTTATTTTATTCCTGAATTTACTTATTCAATTTTAAATTGTTTATTGAGAGCCAGAATTTACTTAGTTCTCAGAAATCCAGACTATTTCAATCGGCACAAAATTTATGTGATTTCTATCATTTTGTATTATTATCCTAGCAAAATATTTTACAATGATCTTATTAATAGAACTCGTGTTGTGTATATTTTGAATTAATGTTATTATATCGGTAAATACCTTTTTTTCGAATGTCTCTAAAGTTTTAGCATTATAATAAATATTTCGTGTAATCATATATATATATATATATATATTATTTTTGATCACTGACAATTTATTAAAGAAAGCTTAATTCTGTAACAATTTCTATGTACAATCATCTGTTTAAAACAATATTTTGATTAGTTATTAATTTTTGATGGAATCGCTATTACTTTACATAGTAATAGCTTGAAATAGCGAAAACATAATAGCAGTATCAGATGGAACACCTTATAAAATGAAGTAGTTTATTTCTGAAAATTAACTGTTGACTTTAACGAATTTCTTGGCAGGGTACCAGGTGAAATGGTTTTAAAATAGAACGTTTGTAAGAAGAAGTGAAATAATCACATAATGGATTGCTTGTATGTAAATAGAAAATATTGCATGACTTAAAATAAAGAAAAGCTTACATGGTAATTTGAACTGAATCATAACGAGTAAGATTAAAGAATTTTAAAAGGTTTCTCTCAAAATAATTTGTCATAAAGTTTCTGTATCTTACATTGAAGAGAAAACAGAAATTTTAAAGAAAGGACAGTTTTGAGTAGAATTTCAATTTCGAAATTTTGAGAAAACCTTCTTGTTATTCTATAGCTTTCAGAAACATTTTCTGCTTTTAACATCGAAAAAATCTAAACGCAAGCAGAAAATTTCTTGAAAGTTATAAAGAGTTACAATTAAATTTCTCCAAGAAACAGATGCATATATTTCCATCACAATAATAAGTTATGATATAGAAATAACTTCTAAATACATCATTTTTTGTTGATTTTTCAAATTAATTTATTTCGTATGAGGGCTAATTAAAGTTAAGCAATGTTCGCATTTAAGAATTATTAGAAAGTCAAAAGAATTTACATTTATCTCAACTTTATTACACCATATTTTTTAAAAGAATCATTTACAAAAAATAGCATTATTTAATTCGTACGTGAGTTTGTAGAAAGTTGCTAATTTACTTCTTGATTTTAGTAAAAAATAATTTCAGATACTGGAATAGCTTACCTATCAATCTGGCTTCGAGGGCTGCTATGATGGCTTGAAGGAGATGTATGGCAACTACCATGAACTGTTTCATTTAAAGTAAGAGTTTCTCCAGAATAAATAAGTCCTAAGATATAAGATATTCATAAAATTAAATTCATAAAAGTATTGTTTATACATAAAATTGTGAGATTAGCAGTTATTAAGAGAATTATTATTTTTTTTGTTCAGTCCCATAAAACAAATACAATAAATTATTACACTGATCAACAAGAAAATTTTTCTTATGACATTTTTAAAAAAAATTAAGTAGCCATATCTTTGTGAATTTACAAAAATATTTATAAAAAAAGTGAAGTTGGTTCTGATTTCTAAGACATCAGTGTTAAATGTATCACAAGGCGTTATATTATTGCATTTTAAAGTGTCTTGTTTCTACAGAACAAATAACCATTGAAATGAGTGATATAATACATCTAGGTACGACTGAGAAACGGGTTTCGTCAAACATTATGACACAAAGAGGATTTTATCATTCATGCGTAATAAATATTTGGTCATGGTAGCATTTAATAAGCTGACGAACGGATGCATTTTAAATGTCTCGTGTGATAGATTTTGTTATATTGGTGGTGAATTTGTAAGCACTACTCGCAGAAAAGACATGACATATTTTATTAAAATTTTCTATAAACATTTCATTGGATGCGAAATTGGCGAATAGGATAAACTATGAATGCCACACTTTTGTCGCCGATCGATTTCGAAAGTAGATCAAATGAAAGGAGACTTCATTGCTTTTCGCCATACCAATGATTTGGAGGGAGCCAATAGATCATTTAAAGGATAGCTATTTTTTTATGACTCCGACAGCTAAAGGAATAAATGTTAAAACGCAGAAGCATGTTCAGTATCCAACATCAGTTTTATAATAAGGCCACTACTTCACAGTGACGTGTTTTCTGTACCATAGCCCCCTGTTACCCATCCTTTAGTTGATGAAGAATGCATGCCATTTTATAGGCTTGAAAGTGAAACAGACATGGATTAATTCAATGAGAGAAACATTTTGAGCCTAATATAATAATGCAAGATGAATGATCTTGTGTGTGATTAGGAGCTAGGTAAGAATACAATCGAATTATCAGAATCAGGCTTTAGGAGTGGAACGTATTGACGTATGATGCACTTATTTCCATATGCCATGACTATCATAAAGGTTTCATTAGTTCATTTGAAAAAAATGGTGAAATATGTTGTTGTAATATTCCAAATCTCATGGTTAGGGCATCTCATGGCAATAACTTTAGATCTTTGTTATAAAACAGAGGAATGACGACTTTTTATCGGCGAGCTTAAAATCTGTACTTCTGTATAAATATAACTCCATTCCTGTTGAATGTGGTTCAAGGGGAAAATATATCTTGGATAAGCTATTACTCGTGTTGAAATACGATAATTTTAAATGGAAAATTTGTACTGACTTGGAAGTCATTTCTATTCTTTTTGAAGTGCAATGAGGCCATACAAAATATTCATGTTTTATGTGCGAATGGAACAGTCATGAAAAAGAAAACATTATCATGTATAAAATTGGCCATCTTGGAAGTATGGACATCGGTGATTAAAATGTAGCTAACCAAAATCTAGTAGCACCAGTGGAACATATTACTTCCATCACATCAAGCTAGGATTGGTAAAATTTTCGTACAAGCTCTCGATCGGACGGTACGGCATTTACGTTTATGTAAGACATTTTCTTGACAATATCGGATGCTAAAATAAAAGAATATGTATTTATAGGTACAAACATTCCGAAACTTATACAAAAAGACCTTTTTGAAACTGTTCTTTAGATGATAGAAAAAGACGAATGGCTTCCATCCTAGGACACCGTGGAAAATTTTCTAGGGAACAACAAAGCTATAAATTACAAGAGTAAAGTTCAAAATATACGAATTTTTTTTCAAAACTTACGTTGTCACATGTCGTTAAAACTTCATATCTTGCACTTTCACGCGGAATTTTTTCAGATAATAGGGAAGCAATTAACGATGAGCTTGGTGAAGGATTTCACCAATAGATATCTACTAAGGAATCTCGCTTTTAATCGCAATAGAATGCACAATGTTGGTTTCTGTTGGTTCAGTAATAGAAAATATACCAAATGACAATATAAATTCAAAAATAGGTACTAATGTACTTAAATTTATACACTTAAATCGTTAAGTATCATTTGCTCACCTGTGACGGTTTTCAGTTTCTTTATTCGAAACGTAACCATCGGTGGACATTTTGCATCTGCGTTTTTTGAGCCGTGTCCTCACGCGTGGATACATTTTATAAGAGTTTTGTTTTCTGCTAGTCGATTATTCGTTCCCAGGGCGCATGATATTTTGATGCGGACTGGGCAGATAAAATTTTGTTCTATTTTTTAACATCTCTCCCCTTCCTCCATAGGTACGAAAAAATAATAAAAAACAGGTATAAAATAAAACAAATCAACGAGCGAATTATTACAAAATACCGTTTTAACAAAACTGAAAAAAAAAAAGTCTCACGGATGAGAATGAGCAATCAGTGCTGGGCTTAACGTGTTGTTCTGCAGTGTAAAATATGTAAAAATATACTGTAAGTAAATTTGACATTTCATTGTACAATATCTTAGGCTGATATTGTAATAACCTATAAATACATATAAAAATAGCGCATTCCAATAAAAAGACACCTACCGGATCAGACATTTAATTCCTGACATAGATGTGCTCCTTAATAAAAGATAAATACATATTCTATTCAAAGGGACCCTCGGGACCAATAGAATTGTCTCTCAAATAGATATATCCATTATTCTGAGTTGTTTCTTACAAGAGGTACTACTGTACTTAACAAAAATTAAGAACCAGGTAAATTTTTTTATTATCGTTATTATGTACCCATGTGTGTATCCTTTTGAAATATTAGCTTTAAATTTATGAAAAAATAAGTAAACAAATAAAATAAATGAAAATTTTTGCCTGCATCAGTGCTCTTGTGTTATCACTCTGCATTTTACTTGTTTCATTATTCCTTTCATAGAAGTATAGTTAAGTTTAATTTATTTATTATTGACAAAATTACAAATGCAAGATATAATTTATTACAAATATCTTATCTTATACCTTGAACTAAGAAATCTAAGACAGAATATAGAAAAATATAAATGCTATTTTCTCATTCCTATAATAATGATTTTCGAATTTAGTGCAATTGTATAACTTTGTCTTAAGAGAAAATATATTTCTATATTTAACAGTTGAGACTTTGTAAAGAATCAATTAAAATTTTGAGACGTAAGAATAATTGAAGTATATATAGATACGTACCTATCCAAAACTAAAAAAATTCTTTTTTAATCAGTTAAAACTGAGTATACAAAAGTTTCCGCACTATGATACGCACGCATGCAAAAAACGCACACATACACACACAAGTTTGTATTTATTAATGCTATGAACGGTAGGACATAATGTATCAAATTTAAATTAAATCAATAATTGATTTTTAAAGTAAGTTTAATTTATGTTAAGAATGACTTTGTCTTACAATAACCCACAATCGAAAGATAGAAGCCAAAATTACAACTTATTAAAGTATTTGAAAAGAATTAAAAGTATAGCTTGGATGCTTATGGATGATTCAAGTAAGTTGTTATACTTTGAAATATCAGTTTATAAAATAATCTATGACTTTTCATACCTACAGCTTCCAAGATTTATAAAACGTCATATAAAAAAAAGATAGAAAATATTTAGAAGTACAGAATTCTTCGAATAAATATTATTGATGACTTTAAAAAAATGAATTATATTTCATTCGTGTAGGACCTAAAGGATATACTCGTAGCGACTGATATCTTCATCCACTTCAATCATTAGCTTTTTGGCTGTCAATACAGCCTTTCTATTTCATTTATTAATTTAAATATGAATTTTCCCTTCATATAATTTTGGAACAGAAATAAGAAAAAAGGAGAACCTGGATAGTGATCTGAGGATGATCCAGGTTGCGAACTCCTGGGTGACCTGCCCAGGCCGCTGTCTGTTGGTTCTGGTGGCGAAGCATCGCACAAAGTTGTTGGTTTGATAGCTTGAATGACTAAACATTCACTCAAATCCTTAGGATCCAGTTCTTCAACACCCCCTCTTATCTAAAAGTGAAATATTAAGAAGCATTATTTATCAATTTTTTATTATTTTTATAGGTTTTTGAAATAATATTTACATATCATGTGTGTTATTTAATTATAATTTTGTTTTGATGGCTGTTTGAAATAGTTTTTATCTCCCCCTAGTCTCATTGCCTTAGCAATGAGATACTTGTAAATTATAAAAATGTTAGATATATTTCGTCGTTTTATTTATGCAAACTTTTGAAAATCCCTTAAAATTTTGCGTTAGATTCTAGTCTGTTGTGTTACTCAATAGTTAAATTTTTGTTTTAGAACAATATCATCTGAATAGAAGATGTCAGGAATTGCAGATTAAAATGTTGGATGTATCATTCAAATTAGTTTTTATCGTCTGTTGGAGAGGATATACGTGGAAAAATATTATCCCTATATATTTAAATTAAAGTAATTCTCTTAGAATTACTTTGGATACTTCTAAAGTAAGATAGTTCAATTAGAAAGTAATCGTCAACGAATTTCAATAATTTGGTAATTGTCAACGAATTTCAATGATTTGGTAATTGTCAACGAATTTCAATGATTTGGTAATTGTCAACGAATTTCAATGATTTGGTAACTGTCAACAAATTTAAACGATACAAACGCAAAAATTAATTTTTCAAGTATCTACTAATGCAGTTATAACGTCTGTATTTATACTTTTCTGCTAAAAATTACTATTTCTGAAATAAAATTATGCATATATATATATATATATATATATATATATATATATGTAGCTATATCTTTAATGAGACAATAAAAGTGATAATTAATTTTAAACATATAAGCATCGCTCTCAATCGTGCCGTTTGCTGAAAATAAGCATTTTTTTTAAATGAGACCTTTAATTAATAATTCTTTTTTCTCCTTTAGATATTTAATCTTTCGGATAAAAAAGACAATAGAGAATATGAATTAAAAAAGAAAGACTTATGGTAGAATTTTTCTAAGAGGTTTCCTGAAACTGTCAAATTTATAAACTTATTTCAATTACGTAAACAAGGTAACATTTAAATATACTTAATTTTTATACACTCTTTATCAACATTCAACTTAATAAATTAAAGCTGAATTCAAGTATCAAGGAGTTTAAATTAAAAAAATTGGGTATTAATATTAAATATTCAGTTCTGCTGTTTATCAATTTAAGTATAATCTATTTATACATTTTTCATTATTAATGTTTATAATTCAAAAGATTACAAAAAATTTATCCTGTTAACTAGTTTATTCATTTATGTGATATTCCTTTACGAAAGGTTGGTTGAATAATTTTTTTTAATTGTTATTTTTGCAAATAGTAAACATTTTATGGCAGATTTATATACATGACTTTTATGATCTAATGATAAAAATTGCGGAAACTCCTTCGCAATCTTTATAACAGGTGTTTGCTGCACGAATTTTTTCTCACCTTTTTCCTATCAGGTTCTTTTTTCTCAGGATGGCTCTTTTTAACGTGTTTCCTCAATGAACTAGGATCCGTGTATTTTTTACCACAGCCTGCAACTTGGCAAACGTATGGTTTCTAAAAAATAAATCAAAAATCATGTAATAAAAAATTAAAAGTAACTTTTTCGTTGCTATATTGGAAATAACCTCGTATCTACCTCTTTATAATAATCCATGTATGAAGTTTCTTTTTAAAACAAACTATTTAAAAAATATAACAATTTTTAAAAAAATACCACAGAGGATTCAGATTATAAGAAATTTAAAGTTCACGATTAATTTAAGCAATATTCTATAAGAATTATTCACATTTACATGACATTCATGTCAGCAGATTTTAAAAAAATATTATCTGAGAACAGCTTTTCAGAAGAGATAAAAATGATTAGTTAAATATGCTTAGTTAAAAGTAATAATTCAGAAGTTAAGAAATTGAGACAGCAAAAGAAGTAAATTGTGTCTGTTAATTTCGGTTTTATAATGTATAACAATTATTAAAAGCATCATATAATTACTGCCTCATATAATAAACTAATTTGTTAATTTTCTTAATGTGAAAAATAAAAACAATGATTAAAAAATTTGAGAGATTGGCGAAGTGTTTTTAATTTCATTCTCTGAATATAAATGTTTTTATTGCCTAATTATGCTCATTTCATATTTCTTTTCATTATCATAATCCATCAAATTTACTCTCCGGATAAAAACATTTATCCGAAGAGTAAATTTACGTTTAACTGTAAATACCTCCCCCCCCCTTTATTATTACATGTTTCAGTATTTATTTATCTCGACAATTTCGGATATTACCGTATCTTGATGGGTTTTCTGGTGTTTGGTTCGATCGGAAGAATTGCTGAAAGTCTTGGTACATCCGGGATACGTACAGGAATATGGTCTTTCGCCCGTGTGCGATCTGAGGTGAATTTTCAAGTTCTCCAGCCTGGAAAATGCCTTTTTGCAACCTGCAAACTATAAATCATATTTTGAAATAATAAAATATATTCAAATAAGATTTCTAAAATCACCATCATTAAATCAGAAAAATTTATTGCTTGAAATTTTGAATGATCCATTTATTACTATTCATATATTTTCCTAGCATAATAAGCACAACTTTTCGCATTGTTTATGTGTGAACGAGTTAAAAATTTCATTGATTGATGATCATGACTGATTTATACATTTACTGTTTAAGGGGGAAAAAAACCATGTTTCTTTCCCAAATCATAATAAAATAATTTTTTAAAGAATGAAAAAAAAATTTTTTTTCCTTACAAAAAGAAAAATACTGTCTGATTTATTGCTACTTCGTTTTGTCTTCGTTTTTTGGTATTTACAGTTAGACTAAAAGAGAGTTAGTAATTATGTAATATAAATTTTCAAATTAAATGTATCAATTAAATAGTATTCGATTAAGAAATCAATAAAATTTTCTTTCAGAAACAATTAGTCATTGTTATTTTCAAGTTATTTACTCCCTCAGTATAATAATAGATATCTATTATTTTGTGCATGAGCATAAATTATTATTAATGATTATATTAATAGCACAACTACGCAGTTAAATCTAGTTATTTTAAAAAGTTGACATTAATTTCAAAATCAGATGCTTCATTGTAATTCACTGATATTTATTGCCGCTGTAAATTCCAGTTCATGATCATGGTCACGAACTGGAGGCCTGCATTGCTTTTGTCGAATCGTGGGTTCGAATTTAATGCCACTGAAGACGTCGGGTAAGAGGGTTGATGCACGTTACATACGTGCCAACTCAGGTGTCGTCCGTGTCACTTAACCGGTACTCAAAATTAAGAGCCCCCTTGCTAATAGCCATCGTGTTGCTTCTCAGTGCGACGTTAATAAACAATGAATCAATTATTAATTTATGCTGTATGAGGGTACCTCATCCGTATAACAATATTTTCATATAGTTATGTATAACCAGTATTTATTTCCCACCCTCCTCTTATATATAGAATAATTCTGATTTATTATCACAGAACCGTTATCAGAGTAGTTAAAAATGAATGAGTCGGAAACGTGGCTCAAATTAAAACACGCTTATTTATCAAACATTTGTCTTTTGTATCAGTTTTTACCATTCATGATCATTGAGGAAGTATTTATTACTGTGTTGATTCAAAAATGTATGAGAAAATTCTTTGCGATAATTTCATCCTCAGAGGGCACTGATGTTCTTTATAAATATTTCTTATAATCTTTCGTATCAAAATGTTTTAGTGAAAAAAAATGTACATTAAAACAAAATCGTAGGAATAAGTTATATTAAACGTAATTACAGTAAAAAAAAATCACAATTTTCATTTATATCATTTACTGTTAATTGCTGTTTTCTACTATATTTTCTAATTTTTCGATATGCATTAGAAAAAGCTTATATTTAAAAAACAAAGAAGACAACCTGTAACTAATAAAAATATCTTAAGATTTAGAAGCGCTATGAAGTACTTAATACACTTTTTGAATAAAAATTTAAAAATTGAAATTAATAGAAGAATGTTTTATATGATATACACAATTTTCTTTTTTCTTCATATTATACTTTCTCGATTCATAACAAAACTTACCGTACATTTATTTGGCTTATCCCCAGAATGTATTCTCATGTGAACTAATAATTTATAACGAGCATTGAAAGGATGTAATCTTCGTGGACATAGTTTCCAAAAGCAAATGAAGTCATCCCCCTTTTTTTGATCGATATGAATTTTTTCGATGTGTGTAACAAATTCTTCCTGATCATGAAATACTGCCGTACAGTCTAGCCATCTGCAAGCATACATTCTATTGGTTTCCGTATCAGTACTGCTGTTGCCTCCTGCAGTTTTATCCCCTTCTGAACTTTCAAAACTCGACGAATTAGAAGGCTGACTGCTGCTTTCGGACGAACTGTTCTTTTGCAGTAGAGCTTTCCTAGCCATGTGTTGATCGTAAGTCGGAGGTGGCTTCTGAGGTGGACCAAGTGCTTGTAACGGTTGGTTTTGAATGGGTTGTAGAGGTTGTAGATGAGTATGAACCGGTGGGAGCGATGTTGGAATGAAAGGTATATAATCTTCTGTGGCAAACGCTGCGAGATCTTGTGGTAATACTTGGAGATTCTCGAATTCAGGCATCATTTGCGTATTCTGTGCAGTGTTATTGGTGTAACTCAGTGATGCACTGGACGAAATATCTACTCCAGATTCGAGATCTTGCATAGCTTGTATCACTAGTAAGTTGTCGTCTAGATTTAAAAAATCGTTTTTCAGTTTTTCGTTTCTTAAGCATATGTTCGATAAGTTACTGTTATCACTTGTGATAGTACTACTATTACCGGGAGTTCCAGTCTGAGGCGTATATGAAGAACTTCTTCTATTTCCGGACGAAGCAGATCCAGAATGAGGACTAGAGCTACTATTGCGAGCGGATAAATGGCCGTAACAACCAGTTTTCTCTCCTAATGATCCAGGAGATACACATGAAGATGAGCTTCTTGATCCATTGATGTAAGCTACTAAGGAAGTAGGGGACATACGAATAATGGAATTTAAATCAATTCCTTCGGCAGACAAAGGCGAATTCGATAAGGCTCTTTTGTTTCTTGAACGGCTAGAATATGAGGATCTACCAGAATAACGAGGGCTTGAAGTGAAAGCTGATGGAATATTTTCATGAAAATTTACAGAAAATGGAGAAAATGAAGTGCAATACATTCCCATTTGGGAAGAATTTTGTGCGTTACCGGGAATAGATGCATAGCTCATTAATGACAAGTTATCACCGTCACCAAATCCACCTGGCGTGGCAGTAGATGCAACGGATGGTAAAACTGAGAATCGTCCAAACGCCGAGTCTGGTTTTGGTTGATACTGAGATGAATAGGAATTAGCAGATGTCGTAGATGTTGTTGTTGTAGCTGTCGTAAATGATGTTCGCGCATTATTCTGAACACTTATTAAGTCCATAGTGGCATTATTCTGCGGAATCATGAACATAGATAAATCATTTAATACAGATGACATGTCAGGTGTCATCATATTGGAAGTTTGGTCCCCACTGTCAACTATAGCTGATTGTGAAGCTATATTACAAGTCTGCATTGTATTAACTGCAGTAGATGAAATATTTGCCCGCGAGCATGGATTATAATTACTATTTTCTGGCTTAAGTATTTCATTAGACACGATATTTGATGTAGGATTCATAGAATGTTCTTGGTACTGACCGAATGTACTTGTGTCCAGCACAGTACATCCAGAAGAAGTGATGTCCATCGATGTGTGCTGATTGACAGATGGGGAAGTATCAGCATGTATTACATTTTTAGATTTTTGAAGAATACCCTTCCGAGTGTGAGTACCAGCTCTGTTTACCATTGATGCCTCGAGTTGTTTCTTGGAGTATTCTTCTGTTGTTAGAATTTGAGGGATGTAAAAAGCACTATCAAAAGGAACATTCTGAATGGCTGGCTGTACTTCATTTGGTGATTGATATGCGAAGTTAGGATTAATGTTACCTTGATTCCCTCTTTGAATATAATTAGGTTGTGATTGTTGTGTTTGCAGATTACAAGGCAAAGAGGCTTCAGCTGAAATAAATCAAAGGTTTTTATTAGCACTTAGCATTAAGCTTAACATTTGAGTATATATAACGTCTTTTATTTGATAATTGTTTTAAGTAAATGTGTGAAAGACATACGTTTCACGTCTTGGGGCATAAAGTAGCCAACCATCATATTTTCGTAAGCCGTTTTCAAATCGAGAAACGAAGGATATTGTTCCTTGTTTTCTACACTTGCGACCAAAGGCTCAGGTATTTCAGATATGCTGTGAGGAGGCATGTTAGGAATTCTTGCAGCAGAAGGTGGCTTTGGAACAACAATTGGTGGTAGTTTTTGGTTAGGTGATAATGCTGTATTTCTGAGTTCCTTAGCTTCAGATATCAACGCTGATTCCTGCAAAGAAATTTTCAAATATCGCAAAAAATTACTTAATTTGATAAATTATGACCTAATTCAGCATTTATAATAGGAAGTAATATATTTACATCAAGGTACAGAAATGAATAGATTTGTCATCATGGTATGTCGGAAAAGTTTTGTCATCTAAAATTGTTTTTATTTGTATTACACTCTTTGCCATAAGAACTTGCGCACCAAGAGTAAGAGGAGGATGAAGGTACTTGTCAAGCACGTGTAAAGGATTAGAAACGCAGCGGGATTGCGCATTGTGTTTAATTTTTTTTGGATTATTAAACAGCTAAGAAGAGCTTGTTTGCATGTATTTAATATATTGCTGAGGGACGCTTTTTAACTAGAAATGCCATTATGCTGCCAACGGAGACAACATGAGCAGCTGTAAGTTCGAGAGGGATTGAATCCTAGGTATAATGGAAACTGGGTGGTCAGCTTGGCAAGTAGCTCGCCATTTAGGCCACTCTGACTTTATGTGAGTAGATGTTAGGATCACACACAGTGGGCTAGAGTGTGGTCTGTTACACTGCGACCAGTCTCAGGACGCCCTCAACAGACCAATAGACGAGAAGACCGTCACATCATTCGACTCGCACGCATTGCGACAATTGTCTCAGTGTTCACTATTCATACATAGGCAGTACCTTCACCAAGGGCCAATGTGTCAGTCCGTACCATCACAAGGCGTCAGCGCCAAGCTAAATGACAGTTACTATCGCAGCGCCCATTACGTGTACTGCCATCGACACCCATTTACCGTCGCGCCCCTTTGGAGTAATGTCGCGATCAAAGTTATTAGACTGTAACCGAATAGAATCAGGTCGTCTTTAGCGACAAATCCAAATTCAATTTGGGCAGGGATCGTGTACGTGTGGAGAATCACCGTGGTGAAAGTCTCTATCCTGCCTTCGTTGTACAGCGGCACACCTCTCCCACAACTTGTGTGATGATTTGGGCTGCTATTGCATACGACACATGGTCACCCCTAATGTTGACGCACGGCACCATGACATCCTAGAGGTATTTTCGTGACATTCTTCCATCTCATGAGTTGTTATTCAAGGCAAGGCTCAAATGAGTCATTTTTCAACAAGACAATGCTCAAGCACACACATCAAGGGTTTCACAGGACTGCCTCTGCTACATTTCTTCCCTCCCCTGCCCTGCTCGATCCCCAGATATGTCACTGTTCGAATACAACTGGATCATTTAGGACCTAGCTGGCAGACTACTAGTTTGGTCGAACTTACAGCAACTGCGGAACGAGATATTACAGGACTTGTATGCCGGGACTTGTATCCTGCAATACCCAACCGTATCACATCATGCCTTCATACTAGAGGTGGCCAAACAGGGTATTAAAAGTTCCATTCACTTATAATTTTCCCCACTGTAAATAATCATTTTGCTTTGGTTTTTTAATCACTTAATTATATCAACGTAGTACTTATGTATGTAAAATTTCGTTTTATTGTGACAACTCATTCTTGGTGCGCAAATTTTTATAGCAATTAGTGTATTTATCAATTAGAGTGACATTTATTAGTAAAACTATACTTTTACATGTTTTATCAGAATAAATATTTAGTTCATTTATATTAAAAGCTTATTGTTGTAAAAGACTTGGGAAGCAGCTGTTGTTCATAACTCAAGTTATTTTTAAATTCCTTATTTACTCCCCACTGATTTGCGGTTTAATTTAAAATCGGAGTTTTAGAAACTAAATATAAAATTCTATGAGTCAAATATATTGAGAAAAAAAAGTAAACTTTGTCTCCAAGATAAATTTTAACTAAATTAAATTTTTTTTTAATTATGTCATCATTGTACCAAATTTGACAGCTGAATCAGCAAAACACAAAATTTTCCTACAAGTTAAGATTACTTTGTAAAAAAATACAGAAATAATTTTTATGCATAAATGGCATAATGAAAAAGTCAGTGAATTATCAAAAAGAATTAATTAATTACTAATTGCAAAAATTTCAATACTTTCCAACCTGGAATGAAGTTTGTGCTCTGTCTTGCAACGACGGTATTTCTGCAAAAGATGAAGTAGGTCTGTGTAGTTGAGTGCTTTGACTTCTAAATTCGTTGGATGAGATCGGTGGAAAGGATATTTTCTTCTGACTATGATGCAATGGAATGCTTTTTGCTGTGTTCATATACAAAGACGATGGAGGACCATCGTTTGTTGGATAATAGCAATCACTTTCATTTCTTTTTCCTGTCTTCGATTCCTCAGTGCATGTCAGTCGGCCCATCATTCTAGAAACATATGTATTTATACGAAAATTATGAATGAGAGATTTGACGGGGTTTAATAACAATATAAAGTGGCATTTAAATTTACTGATGGGGAAAGTTGAGATTTATTTAATCCATAATTTTATCTAGTTGTTGTTGAACGGATTAATTATAAAGAGTTTTAAGGAAGAAAAAGATTTTGAAAATGTTTATAATTCAGAAAAAAAAAAGGAAATTTTTTATAAATATGAGGAAAAGAAAAGGCCACTTTAAGAAAAACAGTGGGTTCTTCATATTAAAAAGTTTTGATGGTGAGGGAATGAAATAAAGATTATTTGGATTTTAAAAATGGCTTTAATACAAAAAAAAAAAAAAAGAACTGAATTGTGGGCTATTTTTCAGCCCCTCTGAGATCGTGAAAAGGAAAAATAAAATAAAATAAAAAAAAAAAACATAAAGATATTTATAAATTCCTGGTAATAACAATTAAACAATAGGCAGAGTACGGATACAATTTTGTGATATATATATATATATATATATACTATGTAAAACTGCTATATATTTAATATTGAGATAAATCACATAATCCAAAAATGCACATACATATCAACGAAAATGAAAAATCATAATTTATGTAATTGAAAATAATTTAATATCATGTAACTGTATCAATGATGGAATGCAATCCTCCTAAGCGTTGAAGCAATAAGATTTTGCATGGTATCTGTCACGGTTGCAATAGCACGATTTTTAAGGAATCTTTATCTCGGATATAGTAATTCTGGTGTCAAATTCATTCAATACCTATTCAGTGAGAATCATATCTGGAGAATGAGGTGGAAAATGGAGTTGTGCAGGTACTTTATGAAGGAGTTATTCTTTCACAATCTTTGCTGTATGTTTTGGGTCGTTATTATACTAAAAGATGCACTAGCTTCCAGACTGTAAACTATTAAAAAAAAACAGCCTGCACGTTATTATGCAATATCCTCAGTTATTTGAAACAATTCTTCGTATCTTAAAAAAAGGTTAATTTTCCAACTCCAAGAATCGGCATTGACCCCCAAACCATGAATTCCCCTCCACCATACTTCATTGTAAGAATGATATTTATGAGTTACTAGTCTTCATTTCTGCTGGGCCAAATCTTACCAAGTCCGTCACTTCTGAAAGTAATATATCAACTTTAATCGTTAGAATGGGAAATTTTCCAAATAATCCGAATCCTTGTGGATATATTTATTAGAAAAATTAAACTTTTCCCTTCGATTTGCCCTGGTTAGGATTGGCTTTCTTTGTGGTATTCTGCCATTAAATTCATCAGATTGGAGGATTTTTCGAACTAATTTCGTTTTAACACTCTAAGTAGTAGTCACAGCAATATATTCCGTTAATTAAGGAACCGGTAATTAATGATTTAATCTCAATTTTTTAATCACTACTCGAGTATCTCAATCTTTCAGAATCCTTCAAAGTTCTTGGGAGATTTGTTAAAAACATGTCTGGTTATTTCATTATTACTTATAATAGTTTAGACAGTATACCAACTTTGCAGAACATTTTTTGCAATTTCAGGGTGAAATTATTTTTAAATTTCTCTTAAACTTAGTTATCAAATTCTGAACATCAATACAAACTTCCTTTTTTCAAGGCATTTTAACTGAAACAGTAACGACGCAAATTGCTTAAGATAGCGTATTCTCAATATTCACTCTTGAATAACGATATGCAATGTTATTTCATTTCTACTTAAATAAGAGGAAAATCATATGACGTTTCACAAAATCACCTCCTGTATGTGATTTTTGTGATGTCATTTTTTAAGTGTTTTGCTTATTCTGGAGAGGTAACTAACTAGATTTACTTTTATAAACATCGCTTATATATATATATATATATATATGTATGCATATAGAAAAGATATCTTTCTTAACAATAATATTCATAATTTCAGAAAAATCAAATTGGTTTTCTAGATGTAAGAAATTTATGAAATAACAATAGATCACCTGATAACAAATATTAAAAATTTAAGATTACATTATTATCTTTCTTTGTTTCTTTGTTTGTATCTAGGTGCCCATAGATCATTCAACGTCAACGTCAACGTTTCTTTGTTTTGAATAACATTACATGTGCATTCGATATCTGAAATTGATCTACTTTATTTAGTTTCATTAAATCATTCAGTATTCCTTGAAAATACAATTTTTTTTATTTATACATTCTTATAAAATCGAACAATTCACTACATAAGTAGTTTTTTAAATATTAAATATACTAACTCTAAAAGATTCCATCCACAAGGGATAAGTCTACTACAGTGAAACAACAACTAAGTTCCGGCCTCTGCAAACAAAACTGGTCTTATCCGTAAAGTAAAAATAAATTAAAGGAACAACGGAAATGTAAGAGCTTATTATATGTTAGCAACAAGAGAGGTAGATATTGTTCCTAATTACAATTAATATATTCCTGAAAAAATAACAAAAATAACATTTCTAAGAGTATCGTTAAAAAACAAGAAAGCGGAGAGTAAAAAAAGAAAGAGATGTTTTGATAGCTGGAGGTAGAAATAGTTATTGCATATAGTGTATGGATGGGAGTGTGTGTACTGATATTATAAGTAAAGGCTAGTCGAATTTTAATAAAGAGATTTTCACGATCTGAAAGTCTATTGTAAAACTTTCTAGAGAGGTATGAAAAATTAGTTTTTAGGAGAGGGACTTTTAAATCTTTGTAGAGGACCGAGTTCCGTATACACAAAGAATTGATCATGATTCTGAGAATTGACTATGATCTTCGATTCTCCAGAGGTTAAAACACGAAGGATCAACAATTTCACCGATATTATATAACATATAAATCCATTTTTATATTTAAATAGTCATATTTTCTTTCTATAGGCTTTTGAATGATTTACCAATGGTCACGATCAGAAATAGTTGGAAAAAATTACTACTACCAATTCTTACTATTGATTCACGATAACATACTTAACATAAAGCTGAGAATTTCTTTGTAAAAAACTATAAGATATCTTCTTTTTAAGCCGGATATGAATAGATGTAAAAAACGAGGCAAAACAATTTTTCTCAGAAGGTCTGTTTTTAAACTGAACAATCAAACCGTTCAAATTCCTAATCGTGTGACATACTTTAGGAACTATTATCGATAATAACTTAACACTGTCACATTGTATCAGTTATGTAAATGGAAAGGTTTATGCTTTAGCCACTTATTGCATTTTAACAACTGAAAATGAATGAGGAATAAATAAAGATCTAATAAAATCTACCATTGGGGGTTATAAAAAGTATGATTATTGTTGTTATTCTCATAGGACCCTCACACGTTCTCCAGTTAAGGCTTGAGTCCTCAATAGAGGACTTTCAAGTCCTCGACCTGCTTCTATATTTGAACCATGGTCGGAGAACATCGATAACATTTGACTTGGAACCCAAGTCTCCACATCCATGCTACAC